>RJWJ010002787.1:0-94774 GCA_004363605.1 Indri indri | reverse complement strand
TGTTTACTTAAAGTCTTTCTACTTTTTAAATATAGGTGTTTATTGCTATAAACTTCCCTCTTAGTGCTGCTTTTTCTGTATACCATAGATTTTGGTATGTTGTATTTCCATTTTCATTTGTTTCAAGAAATTTTAAAATTTCCTTCTTAATTTCTTCATGGACCCATTGGTCATTCAGGAGCATGTTGTTTAATTTCCATGTGTTTTTGAGGTTTCTGAGATTCCTCTTATTATTAATTTCTAGTTTTAGTCCATTGTGTTAATGAAAGATACTTGATATGATTTCTACTTTTTCAAATTTGTTCAGACTTGTTTTGTGGCCTAAGGTATGGTCTATTCTGGAGAATGTTCCAAGAGCTGATGAAGAGAGTGTGTGTTCTGCAGCAGTTGAGAGAAATGTTCTGTAAATGTCAGTTAGGCCTAATAGGCCAAGTGTGTAATTTGACTCCAATGTTTCTTTGTTGATTTTCTGTCTGGACGATCTGTCCATTCTGAGAGTGGGGTGGCGAAGTCCTCCACTGTTACTGTACTCCAGTCTGTCTCTCCCTTTAGCTCTGTTAATGTTTGCTTTATATACTTGGGAGCTCCCATGTTGGATGCATAGATATTTATAGTTGTTATATCCTCTTGCCGAATTGACCCTTTATCATTATATAGTGACCTTCTTTGTCTCTTTTTACAGTCTTTGATTTGTACTCTATTTTGTACTCTGTAAGTATAGCTACTGCTGCACATTTTTTGGTTTTAAGTTGCATGAATCCCTTTTCTTTTAGTCTATGTGTGTCTGTATAGGTGAAATAGGTTTCTTGTAGGCAACGTATAGTTGAGATTTGTTTCATTATCCATTCGGCCACTGTATACGTTTTAACTGGAGAATTGAATTCTATTATTATTATAAGTAAGAACTTACTGCTGCTATTTTGTTGCTTGTTTTCAATTTTTTTGGTAACTCCTCTCTTTATTTCCTCCTTTCTTACTATCTTCCTTCATAGTTAAGTGATTTTTTTTTTCTGGGAGTAGTTTAAATTTGTCACTATTTATTTTTAGTGAATCTATTACAGTTTTTTGCATTGTGGCTGCCATGAGGCTTATAAAAATCATCTTATAGATATAACAAGTTATTTTAAAGAGATAGTAACTTAGATAACAAAGAAAAGAATAGAAACAAAGGAAAAACAAAAAAATCTACACTTTAAGTCCATCTCCTCTACATTTTTATTTTTAGTTGTCTCAATTTACATATTTTTATATTACCTATCTCTTAACAGGTTGCTGTAGCTATTACTGTTTTTGTTAGACTTGTCTTTGGGCTTCATACTAGAGAGATGAGTAGATTGTGCACCACAGTTATGGTATTAGAGTATTCTGGGTTTGTCCTTGTACTCAATTTTACCAGTGGGTTTTACACCTTCAAGTGTTTGTTTTTTGTTTTGGAACATTAGTGGTTTTTTCTTTCCGATTGAAGAACTCTCTTTAGCATCTCTTGTAAGATGAGTCTGGTGGTGGTACATTCTCTCATGCTTGTATGTCTGGGAAAGACTTTATGTCTCTTTCATATTTGAAGGATAACTGCCTGACACAGTATTCTTGGATGGCAGTTTTTTCTTTCAGCACTTTGAAAGTGTCATTCCACTCCCTCCTGGTCTGTATAGTTTCAGCTGAGAAGTCTGTTGCCAGATGAATTGGAGCTCCTTTGTGTTCTTTGCTTCTTTTCTCTTGCTGCATTTAAGATCCTCTCTTTGTCCCTGACCTTTGAGAGTTTGAGGATTATATGCCTCAGGGTAGCCTTATTTGGGTCAAATCTGTTTGGTGTTCTCTGACCTTCCCATATTTGGATATTTATATCTTTTTCAAGTTTTGGAAAATTTTCTGTTATTTTTTTTCACTAAGCTTTCTGTCTCTTGCTCTTGCTCAACTCCCTGTTTTACACCCATAATTCTTACATTTGGTCTTTTGTAGGTGATCTTCATTCCTTTTCATTCTTTTTTCTTTTTTCTCCTCTATCTGTTTTCAAATAGTCTGTCTTCGAGCTTACCAATTCTTTCCTCTTCTTGATCCATTCTGCTGTTGAGAGCTTCTAATAGATTTTTCAGTTCCAAGATTTCTGTTTGATTTTTTAAAATATTTCAATCTCTTTTTTAAATTTCTCTGATAAATTTCTGAATTGATTTTCTGTGTTATTTTGGAGATGCAGAGTTTCCATAAGACTTCAGTTTTGAATTCTTGGTCAGACAGCTCATGTGTCACTGTCTTGTTAGGGTCAGTCATGGTCCTTTGCCTGTTTTGGGAGGTCATGGTTCCCTGTTTGCTATTGTTTCTTATGAATATATGTCTGCGTCTCTACATTGAAGGATTAGTTATTTATTCCAGTGTCCTCCGCCTTGTTTTGTTTCTTACCGGACCTATTTCCTTGGAGGTTCTTTACCACTACCACTAGGCCATTGCCTCCTTTTTGTCTCTAGGTGGCACCTTAAACCCAGGTTCACCCTGGCTCTAGTATAGGATTGGAGCGCCACCATTCCCAAGTGGACGAGGTCCAAAGGGGATACCCTGCCTGTGTGGGAAAGCTGGCTAAGGGTTCGTGCCCAGTGGACCTGTGGGGCTGCTAAACAGCAGTTCTGATTTGGGGTCTCCTTTGGCTGAATTACAGAGCAGAGTTTTGGGGGCTGGGGGTGGCAGTCCTTCCTCCCTGCTTTGTCTCTGCCTGTCCTCTGGGATATTTCTCCCTTCATGCCCTCAAGAGGCTTCCCATGGATTAAGGCAGGGTCAGGGCTCCTGTCAGAGAAGCCAAGATGGTAGAGAAGCTGGTTGTCCACCACGACCTTACATTTTCCAGTGTAGACATTCTGAGTTAGGGGAAAATTTCCTGTAGGTTTGGTGTCGAGCAGAATGGGGAGGCTGTCATGGATGTGGAAGTCCAATTTTCTTACCATCTACTCTGAGTTTTTTAACTTTCCCGGTCTCGTCTTCATATTTGTGTTTTGGAATATTGCTGGTGATAACCTTGGCGTTGTGTATTTGCTTTAGCTTTCTGTGGGTAGGAGTGAGCCAGCTTGCTTCTGCACTGCCATTTTGACACCTGAAGTCTCCTTGTTTTTTCTCTTTTAATGTTTTTCTCTTTTTCTCTTAGAATTTAAGCATTATGTGATGTGGATGCAGAATCCGAGGAATTTGATCTGTGAAAGCAAACAGCAGTGCAAAGACCTCTTGACAGTCACTGACACAAGGAGGCATCAAAGTCCTCCTCTGAAGAGGCAGACAGTGGCCTGGGGGGATGTCACCACCATCAGCTGCCCTGAAATGGACAGAGCGCTCTGCAGAGCACTCTACTGCCGTGAGCATGCCCAGGGCTCACAGCCGTCTCTCAGTGGCCCCTAATGTAGGGCAAGCAGAGAACTGCCATGCTGATCGGGTCCTCATAAGCAGAGAATGCTGAGTTCCTGCTCATAATTTTCAGAGGGGAAAATTACAGAGATGATACGCCTTGCCCTTTGTTCACCCAGACTTCAGAGAGAAATGGTTGTGCACTGTAACGGCAGCTCTACCCTCAGGCTAATGACAGGTGTCGCAAGTCCTCTGCACCCGCAGAAGACCTTGGTTTCAATTCTGGCTCCATTGCTTCCCTTCCTGGTGACCTCCTGGGCCTCCTTTGTGACATAAGCTCAGCCATTCAGATCTCAGTGCAGACCTCGCAGTCATGGCGAAGATGACAGCAGACGATGCTCATCAAATGCTTGGCGTGCTTATTAGGTGTCAGAGGTCTGTTTCCTTCCTCCATTACCTTAAAACATCCCTTTGGCCTTTCTCCAGCTGCATTTTCACTCCCCTGAGCACCCTCTCTCTGTGTTTGCTTTCACATTGCCATGGAGACCTGAGTTTGATGTAAACAAACTAAGAGCAGATAGGGATGGAGAGAGAAGCCCGACTTAAAAGCTTTTGGGGTTTGAGTGTATTCACTAAATAATTCAGTGTGACCCAACAGTTTGATGAGGTTAGGCTCAGAGGCCTTGAGGTGCCTGTAAAATGCTCTGGGACAAGATCTGGGGTGACCGAGCGGTCACTGGAATTCGAAGAAATCCTTCAGCGTTCCCAGCCCATCTGCTGGCTGCTTCTCTCCATCTTGACTTCAATTCCTGCCCTCCCTTGGGTCCTGACTCCGAGAACCCTTTCTTCACTAACGCTAGTTTCTCTGCCTGCTAAGCCTCCCTCCCTTCCTTTCCCCCTCCCTCTCTCCCATCCGTCTATCCATCCATCTCATCAGCCATCAGTGTTTTCTTCCTTCTTTCCATTCCTCTATCTTCTCTCCCTTCATTACTTCTACCCTCCCTTCCCACCTTTGCTCCTTCTTTCCTCCTTCCCATTCCTTTATCTATCCATATGCATTTATCCATTGATCTACCCATCTTTCATCCATCCATCACCCACCAATCCATCCATCCATCTGCCCAGCCATCATCCATTTTTCCATCAATCTACCCATTCTTCATCCATCCATCCACCCAGCCATCATCCACCCACCATCCATTTATCTGTCGATCTACCCATCCATCATCCATCATCCTCCACCCGCCCATCCATCCACCTACCCAGCCATCATCCACCCATCATCCATTTATCCATGGATCTACCCATCCATCATCCATCATCCTCCACCAATCCATCCATCCATCCATCATCATCTATCCACCCAGCGATCATCCATTAATCATTCATTTATCCATGGATCTATCTATCCATCATGCCTCATCCATCCATCATTGATCCATCCATCATCCATCTCTCCATCATCCTCTACCCATCCATCATCCATCCATCATCCAGCCAGCTCTAGCCTGGAGTCATCTATGATAACTGACACCCAAGACTCAGAGTTTAGTAGGGGATACAGACACAGACAACCCATGACATTGGCATGTGATCCATATTATCATGGGGCTGAGAGAACCAGGGAAGCACTAGACACCCCCACTCCATTGGAGCAGAGGAGGTGGTAGTCAGGGAAGACTTCCTGGAAGAAGATTCACCGCTGGTCTCCAGGCACCACAGCCTCCCTTCTCTTCGAGGTGGCTCTCCCTCCACAGTGCCTTCCCTGCTGCTGTAGCCATGGTGGCTTTTCACCTGCAGCCCAGCTTGTCCCCACCATCATTAGCATCCATCCTGCCAAGCTCTGTTAAATCTGTGCAGCAGATGCCAAAAATCCTCTAATCTTGGGCTGCATTACAGAAGTGCAGCTGCTGGCCTTGGAGGTGGTGGGAACATCCCGCCCTTCTCTGTTCTGGTGGGGCCCTAGTCCCAGCTTCTTCTGTAGGGTCTGCCCCGAGAGAGTCACAACCCACCTGTGCTCGCGTTGGTGTTGTGTGCCGTTTGCATGTTGTCCTCCCTCTCTCTCCTGGGTCCTGCTCCTCCGGCCTTGTCCCTGCAAGCCAGAATGCCCATCCCCTGGCATGGGAGGGGTTCTCAGGGAAAAAGCGAACGGGAGCGGAAAGAGGTCCCTGGGCTGTTCTGAGCAAGCCCAGCAGCCTCTGCCCCGCCGGAACGCTGACTCCGAATTTAGCTTTCTGACAGTTTGTAGGGGATCTGGCGTCTCTCCCTGCCAGGATGGCAGCCCTGCCCACGCAGGCGACCCTGCACATTCCCACAGCCGGATTCCCAGTCCACGTGATCTTCTCGGATGCTTTTTTGAGAAACGGGGGCAGATGCTCGGTGGGGAGGGGCGCCCGCGCATGTTGAGGCAACGATCTGATTCCTCGGCCCGCGCTTAGCCGAGACCCCTTCACTGGTCTTCTCCCTCTTCTGCCTCCCTAGTCCTCACACACCCCTGCCCACCCTCAGGCTGGGGACCTCCCTGCAGGCCTCTGCTCCTCCTGAGGGATAGCAGCAGCCTCCTCAAAGACCCTCCTCGCTTCCCCATGCTCAGATGTACCCTCCGGCCTGCGCCCCCTCCCCCCACCGGAGCCCTTCCCAATTCCCCCGCCCCACTGGGCTGGGCTTGCGCCTCCCCTGGGCTCTCCCAGGGCCTCTGCCACAGCCCCAGCTTGTCCCGGCCATGGAGGGCAACTCTAAGTCTCTAGAGTCAGCTTTTCTGGGTTCTCTGCACCTGGCAGAAGCTCTGCAACTGACGTGAGCCCGGGGCTTGCTGAGCTGAATCAACACCCACAAGGCTCTGCTCATAATTTCGGCAATAAACCACCTCTCATTTCCACAAAACGGGACGCTGTATAATGCCACTAACCCTTTCTCAAGAGACTCTTGATATAGATGCTGCCAATTTTTCTCCAGGAAATTCTCCCTCAAAAAGATACCTTACTTTTAAATAATTATAACTCATGATTGTCATAGGAATTTTGGAAACTATAAAATAAATGAGGCATAAAAACAACCCCCTGTGTTAACCCCACCTCATGAGATTAAAACTATTAATATTTCAGATGAATAGTCTCACTAGTCTTTTTGAGATGCAAATATATACATGTTTTATAAATTTTGGATCCCAACTGAATTATGTATTAAACATTTTCTTATGCTCCTACATATTTTCACAGCCGCTATTTTTAATGGCTGTATAATATACTCTCGTCTGAAGGAGGTATTGTTTACTTAACCAAGTCCTCATTTTTAGACATCTGAGTCATTTTCGGTTTTCACTAACGTGCAGATGTAAAGGAAGGATGGTGAATGTGCTTGCATGAATGTTATTCCCACATCTTTGATTAGTTTCTCAGGATAAATTCTTAAATGTGGACTTTCTCTCCTGCATGTCAGATCACGGGTGTTGGGATTCTGACGTGTGCTCGCATGTGTGGAGGGTTTGTCTCTGAGGCTGTTGCTGATGTCTCTGGGGAGCCGAGCGAGTGTGGGCCGTTTAGGCAAGAGGCGGTAAGGCGAGCAGGAGCTCTACCTCCTCGCCTGGTGCGGACGCATCTCCCGCCGAAGGAAACCTGACGAGGCAAGACGAGGACACACGTGCTGTTCTATAATCCCTCTGACCCCGACTGCATCAGCTGCTTCCGAGGGTGCTGGAAAGTGCCCGGTGCTGCTCTAGGCACCCAACGTTCCTAACGCGCAGAACAGAGACCCCACGATGGCGCCCTGCGTCTGTGCGCAGGAGGCATGGCTGAGCGCTGAGGCTGGGGGGCCCTGTCCCCGCCCAGGGCATGCTGGGGCCTTGGCAATGGGTTCTGAGGGATGAATAAAAGTTCTCCAGGCAGAGAAGGGCAGGTGGAGCTGGGGAAGGCAGTCAGGGCAGTGGGAGCAGCAGGGCGAAAGGCAGAGGCTGGGAGGTGCCCAGGGTTTGGGCCCCGTGGCGAACAGCCGGGCTGGCACACAGCCAGCATTAGTTTCCTGTCACTGCTGTAACTAATCACCACCAACTTAGTGACTTACAGCAACACAGTTCATCACTGCACGGTTCTGGAGGTCAGATTCTGACTGGGCCTCACTAGGCTAACAGTGAGGTGCCGACGGCCCGTGCTCCTGCCCTGGGGCTGGGGGTGGCGAGCCGTTTTCTCGCCCTTTCCAGCCTCCTGAGTTGGAACGCTGGGGGCTGACTGCAGCCTTGTTCACGGGCCCTTCCTCCCTCCGCAAAGCCAGAGTGTCCCCTCCCTCACCTTTCTTCTGTTGTCCCTCCCGCTTCTCTGACCACAGTGGGAGAGGGCTCTTCTTTTAAGGCCCCCATGCGATGACATTGGGCCCACCTGGGTAATCGGGGCTAATCGTCTCATGTCAAGATCCTTAGCTTAATTGCACCTGCGAAGTCCCTTCTGCCACGTGAGGCGACATGCAGAAGGTCCAGGCGTTAGAGCGTGCATGTGGTCCAGGGGCCGTTGTTCTGTCGCGCACACGGGGCATGGCGGCATTCAGAGATGATGGCCAGAGGCAGTCTCTCGGAGGAAGGCCTGACTGGACACACTCAGACTGAACATACGATATTGAAACACGCTGGATATAACCCAATTTTCCTGAGTATCTCCTCTGTGCTAGGTACTTTGCCATGTCTTAAGATTGGCCACAGATGAGACACCAACCTTAGCAAAGAGGAAGGGACAGATGGGGGCCCAACATCTAGTGTAGAGGACCCCACAGAAGACAGTAATTGGGCATTTCAGAGGAGATGAGACCTGAACTGGGCTTTGAAGAATGAATAGGAGTTTGCCAGGCAGACAAGATAGAGGAAGGGCAGGAAACATCATGTGTGAAAACACAGAGGCATGAAGCAGCCTGGTGTGGGAGAAATCCTAAGAAGTTTGGATCCCCAAAATTAGTGGCTTAAAAGTATGAAGTGGGAAGAAGATGGTGGGGGTGTCTTCCGGCAAGTCCATCCAGGGTTGGATCAAGGCAGCCTCCTGCGCCAGCCCATGCGGTCTGCACTCTATTCTGAAGGTTATGGAGAGCATGAGTTTTAAACTAGCGGGGCTGCGGATTAGAGCAAGCACTTGGCTGCAGTGTTTGGAGGGGCCGGCAAGGAGGAAATTGCAGGGTTTAGGGAGGCAACGTTCTGGCCAACTGGCAACACAGGAGCGGAATTTGATGGGATGCTTGGCCATAAAGCCTCATCCCTCCTGGCCCTTCAGGATGCGAAGGCCCTTCGAATGCGAAGTTTTATTCCTTGTGTTTCTGGGAGGGGCTGAGTCTGGGGCAGGACTCGGTGTTCTACTTTCCCCCGCTTCCACCCGTACCCTGTGCGTGAGCTCCTCTCCCTCTTCCTCTCTGTCTCTCCCCCGCCCACCTTTGCCCGCGGTTTGCAGAAGAGCAGAGCTAGGTCTCCTGCCCTTTGCATTAAAGTCACACTCTGCCCTGGAGATTTATTGCATTTTAATAAAACTCCCCAAGTGGGAAACATATGAAGAAATTGTCTTTGTTTTCTATTATGTAATAAACCTCGCTTGAGTGTGCTTTGAAGGATGGAGCCATAAAACTGTTTCCAGGTCAAACGGCATCCAGGGACTGTACCGGCGGCCAGTGGCATTGAGGGGTGAGCGTGGCTTTGGGCACCTGGCACTGCCACTTGTCTGGCAGGTGCTGGGAGCAGTCATGGCATTTCTCTGAGCCCTGATTTCCCCATCTACAAAATGGGAGCTGATGGGATTGGGTGGGCTACTCTTGACGATGTTTACTTAGCACAGGGGTCCAAGACATGTAGCTATTTTTAATTATACTGTAAGTGTTATTGTATTTGGGGGTAAAAGCTAATGCTTGTTCTAGTGTGGGAGATGGATGTCCCAGCTCTGCCACATGTGAGGGACCTTGGGCAAGTCACTGGCTATGTCTAAGCCTGTTTTCCCGCCTCTGAAATGGGTCTCTTTCCTCCCCGAGTTCTGCTGAGGTTGGGCGAGGGCTTTGCAAGGTCCACAGCAATGGTGGGGCCAGGTGCATGCTCTCTGTGGCCTTGGGGAGGACACAGAGGTGAGTCACCCTTTCCAGTTCAGTGGGGAGTGGGCAGGAGGCAGCCCAGGGTCAGCGTGGTTGGGGGGCTGCCCAGGGCAGCTGTGGCCTGGGAGGGGCATTGATGGATTAGGGGAGCAGTCCCCCAGGGGTTGCTCAGCATATCTTTAGTTAACAACATGGGAAAACACAGGGATAAGTGAGTGGAGGGTTGAAAGTCTCCTGGAAGAAGTCGACCCTGTGACTGGTGTCATCCGGCGTGATCAGATGATCATAAAGCACCTCCCGGGTGCTCTGCCGGTGTTGGGTGCCATCACTGGAAGATCTTTCCAGTGACATTGTCACTCCTCCCTCCCACACCTCACCCCCTGTTCTCCTTCCTCCCTCTCTTTCTTCTGAGTTTTTTTGAGCACTTAGCACATTCCAGGTGCACCCTGGACTCTGGAGATTCAGTGTTGAATGAGACAGGCAAGGCCTCTGTCCTCACGGGACTCACGGTCTAGCAGGGAGGCAGACAGTTGCTGGAGGAAGTCCCCCCAGTAGTGTGAGCTGTCCCTTAGGGGGCAGGTGCTGTGGGCAGGGCATCACACTGAGCCCAGGGTCAGACTGGCTTTTGGGGTGTGGCATCCCACAGAGACCTCAGGATGAGCCTGTTAGCCAACACTTAGGGGGAGTACTTCAGGCAGAGCAGACAGCCCATTAAAAGTTTGAGAGACGGAAAGTGGGTGAGACACTGAGGGCGAGATGGGGTGTGAGGGGCGGAGGGCCGTGGGGCACAGAGGTCCTTATCTCTACTCCATGAAGAACCTTATAAAAATAGTGTCATGTCTCAAAAAGTCTAGCTCAGAAATGAGGGGATCTGGAAGCTGCGCCCTCTGCAGGATGAACCTCTGAAGGAGCAGGGTGGCTATGTATCAGTTAGTGTTTGCTACATAACAAATGATCCCCCAAATTAGTGGCTTAAAACAACAGCGATTCATTTTGCTTGTGTTTCTGTGGATGGGCAAGGTGGGCTGGGCTCAGCGGGCTGGATCTTCTGTTGTTGACTGGGTTCAGTCAGGCACTGTAGTCAGCAGCCAGTTGTCCTGGAGGCTCTGGCTATTGCGTGGAGCAATGGGGGCAACTGGGCCATATGGTGTGTGTCCTCTAACAGGTTAGCCTGGGCTTATACACATGGCACCTGGGCAGAGGTTCAGGAAAGAATGGAAGTGCATAGGCCTCAAGGCGTAGGCTTGGAACTCACACAACATCACTTCTGCACATTTTGTTGACCAAAGTAAATCACAACAACCAACCTTTATTCAAGGGGTGGGGAAATAACTCCACTTGTTGAAGGAAGGACCATCGCAAATGGGTGTGGACACAGGGAGGGGATTAATTGTGGCCATTTTTGCCAACAGGGTATTTGGTCTGGAGAAGAGAAGGTCTAGGGAGGGAATGAAGCTATTTCCAGACTGTCGAGTGCTTTCCTTGGTGGGGAGCTGGAGGCAGGCAGTGTGGTGGGGTCCAGAGGACAGAGCTAGGATCTGGGACTCCATCCAGGGAAGGCCTTTCTACCAGGTGGAGATCCCTCATGGGAACTGGCTGGCTTTGAACACTGGATTATCAGGAAAGACTGTGTGAGCCTTGTTGGGGAAGACATGGCAGGCACTCAGGTGATCAATGAAGGGTGGCCTCTGAGGTCACAGCAGTGGGCCCTGTATTGAATCTAGCCCATGCCTGGTTTGCCTTGCCCCCAACTCATGGGGCTTTCATTTAAGCTTTTGCAGTGAGTTCTCTGTTCCTCTAACACCCTATCTACCAGGAGATCTGCAAGTCTTTGCAATAAAGAACCTGTTGTCTCTGGAGTGCACAGATTTCTTTCTATGGAAGCTCATTGATTATTCTGCTTTCCTTTGCAGACATTGGCATTTGGAGTCAGTCTTCATCCAAGGCGGGCAGGTGTCATATGAACTGCAGATTGGCAAGCCCATCTCAGACAAGCAGGTCCCTCTGTACTGATCCAGGGACTTGGCTGAGACATGCTGGGTTCCCGGGAAAACCTGGATGGAAGCTAGATCTCTGGGGCTAAGAGGTAGCAAGCTCTATTAGTCAGGGTGTGTTAGCTGCTATAACAAACAGCCCCAATGATTCAGTGGCTTAACAGGATGAAGTTTCTCACTTGTGCAGTGGCCCAACGTGGGCATTCCTGGCCTGGTGCCCCCTGGGTAGCTCTTGTCTAACCACCCGATGCAGAAACCAGGTTCCTTCCACCCTGTGGCTCCTGATACTCCCCTCCCCCTATCCGGGGCCCAGGAGTCCTCCACTCTGGCAGGAAGTGCAGACAAGAGGACATGGAGGATTAGACAGAGGAGGCTGGGAACTGTGGTCCACTGTGTGTCTGGGGGCTGGGGGCTGGCATGTGAACACCACCAGCTCTGGTGGGAAATAGCCACAGCCACACCACGCACCTTGGAGTCAGCAGCCCTGGGTGTGAAGCAGCTCTCTCATTGCTGGCTAAGGGACTTGGGCAAGTCTCCTTCCTCTCTGGGCCCCAGAGTCCCCCTCTGTGCAGTGGGCACAGTAATGTTCCCACCTGGTGGGGCCGTGGGAGCTGTCAGTGAGGGCACCCCGTAGGAGTGCTATGCCGTGGCCTGGCTGGATACAGGCCCCAGTAACGTGCCTGATGTGTAGAGAGCACCCACGGCTCTGGTCCAGTTGGCGGCATAGGGGAGTGGGCATATGGGGGTACTGGAGAGATTCTGGAAGCTTCTTTTTTGCCCACCTAGAGGCTGACCTCATGGGCCACAGGAAGGCTGGTGGTCAAGCATGGCCATGGAAGGTGGTTCAGTGTCCTCAGAGGGTCTGCAGACCTGACCCGCATGTTCCTTCTGGCCCCCTGAGCCCCTCACCTCCCCCGAGCCTCAGATCCCCCCTCGCAGGCTCCAGCGGCCCTGGGGAGGCTCAGTGGAGTTTGGGACTCACGGGTCCCAAGGTCTCTCCTCAGACCTCGTCCGTCGTGCCGGCCAGCCCACCCGCCACCACTGCCAGCCGGAGCCACACGGCGTGTGCGATCCCACACAGAGCTGAAGCGGGTTCTGGACTTGGCCCCAAGCCGCCTGTCTGCCTCTGCTTGCCATCGCGGGGGACGGCAGGGTGCCCAGCGCTTGCTCACCGGCAGATGTTTGCCATCACTTGTGTTTGGTTTTGTTTTCTTCCTTGGAGACGGAGCCCCGGGCCCAGTTCCCAGTTCTCTCTTGTGAGCTTGGGGACCCTACTGCTGTTTTGCTCCTTCCTTGCCCACATGGTATTTGAATTTAAATTCTGTTTGGGTCTCCAGCGAAAGCTGTTGGCTGAAGGCACATGGAAGGCTCTGGGCTCTGTAGTGTGTCCCTGTCACACATTTCCCAAGCGAGCCCCTGTTCCCGCGGCTTCCCTGTTGTGTCCTCTCCTCTCCCGAGAGAGGTTGCCAGGAGCAGCCTTTCAGACCCAAGAGATCCGTCCCTGATTAGCCGTGTGGCCTTGGAAGTTACTTTCCCTTTCTGAGCTCAGGTGACCCCATCTGTAAAATGGGGACAATGGCATTGCCTGGATTGTTGGGTCCAAGGAGGCTGTGGATATAACACCCAGGGCCGGGCCTCGCGGGTGTTGTCCTTCGTTACTGTCTTCAAGCAGCATTGCTGTCCTTGGCAAGGTAGCAAGAGGACGGGGTCATTAGCTCCCATGAGGCCCTGTGTGCGTGGATGTGCGTCTCCACAGCCACAGCCTGGCCCTGAGGGTCTGGAGCCTCCGTGTCCACCTCCTGTCACCATGCTGGCCGTGCCTCTGTTGTCTCTCTGCTGGACGATTGCCATCCCCTGGTCTCTCTGACTCCGTGTTGGCCTCCTCCAGCCTGGGGGGTTCTTGGTGAAGGTCAGATGGTGTCACTGTGGCCTCCTGCTGCCCTGGGATTGAGATCCAGGGGTCTGTGGGCGAGGGCAGCCAGCAGCAGGGATGGGGGCTGAGGTCCACTCTCCCCTCCCTTGACCTTGAGCCAGTTGTTCCCCCCAACCCCTGACTCCTGCTTTGTGAACTTCAGGGGAGGGGATTGGACCAGGCTGGCAGATTCCACCCTGGTTGATGCCACCTTCTGTGACTTTCCCTCCACAAGCCCTGCATCTTGGAAGGCAAATGGATCCTCACCCTGTCTATCCAGGGTGACACGTGCCTTGGTTTGGCATGTGGGGGTCTGACCCTCCATCCCCCCTGCTTGTCTTGGGGGCGGTGTCACCTCTGAGCCCCCAGCCCTGGCCACCTGGGCCCCTTGGTCTCAGAGCACCCTGCTCAGGCCACGCTCCTCCCTGGACCCCTGCAGCCTGCAGCCCTGTCCCCTTCTGCCCGGTCACCGTCCCGGCCATCCCGGACCCTATTCTCCTCAATCTCTCCATCATCTTGCACGTCAGTGGGTTCCACCAGAACATCCCGGAAGCTGGACCTGCTCTCCATCCCCACAGCACCTCTGTTTCCGGCCTGGACACCACCATGCGCTCCCCTGCTCCCTTCCCTCCCTGGAGCGTTCACCCGGCCTCTGCCGTGAGCCTCAGAGCAAAGAGACCTCGTGGCCCAGCTTAGAACTGACCCATGGCTTCCCGTCACATGCAGAGGCCCCCCAGGGACCACCAGTCTATGCCCCTGCCCCGCCAGTTCTCCAAAGACCCTGGTCCTCACTCGCTCCGGGCCCCCAGCTCCTGCCCCTCCCTGCACCTCCCGCCTTCCCCCAGCTCATCCCCCCTGGAGCCCCCACCCACCACGCCAGCTCCAATCCTCAGGTTCCAGTGAACGTCACCTCCTGAGGGCCACTGTCCCTGTCACCCCACGGTCAGGAGCCCTCCCCGAGATGCAGTTTTCTCTTTGTTGCATTTGTCACAACCTCTCAGGATTTAAGTGCATCGTTTATGATGATACTGTTTTAATGCAAGTTCCCTTTCAAACATTATTACTGGCACTGCTTCTTTATCTCTGCTTGTCTGTCTGCCCCGTCAGGCAGCAGGCTTGAGGGAGTGGTGTCCTGGCTGTGGGGTTCATGCTTGTGTCCCAGGGCCTAGAACAGCACCTGGCACACAGTTGGGCCCTGCCTCGGAGCAGAAAGCAGAGAGACTGGATGTTTTGTTTGGCTGTCTGAGATGCTGGCCTCTGACTGCTCTTTGGGAGACAGGTCAGTGTCATGACTGGGACCAGCCCTCCCCTCGCCCGGCACCTGGCATGGGTCATTACTCAGGGTTATCTTTAGAAACAGTGGTGTGTGTGGTAAATGTGTTTAACAACCCCAACCCTGACTTGCAGAGTTTGCCAATTTCTGCAGTGTAAATTTTCCCACCATGGTGGCCAATTTCAAGCTGCCAGAGTGATATCACCGAACACAGCATTGGGAGAGAGACATGCTGTGTCACCTTTCTCCGGCTGGTGGGAGCTGGCGCCAGTGCACCATTGCTTAGGAAGACCCCCGGGTGCGCCAGCTCTCCAGGACTCTGGCTGCCTGTGAGGATGCTGCTGGCCCTGCAGAGCGAATGGGATGTTGCCAGCTTTTCCCGGGAATCTCACCGTTCCTGCCATGTGAGGAGGAGGTGGGGCAGAGGCGCTGGGCCCCGCCGTGGGGGCTTCACTGTTGTTAGCTGTGAGATTGTGGGCAAGTTCCCCTGAGCCCCTGGTTCCTCTTCTGAATGGTGGGGTGGTTATTATCTCCCTTCAGAAAGCCTGATGGCAGCGGGGTGAGGGGTGTGTGGGCACTGTGAAGGGCATCTGTGTGCAAGACCTCCTGCGTCCTCTCTCCCATGCGGCCACCACACACAGGCTCTCATATGCCTCGGAAGGTCACCCAGCCCTTGCGCGTTGGGGCCGACACTAAAATCAGGGCTTGAGAGACATGGGACCACGAAGCCCCCAGCACCGCCTCTCAGTGCAGGCACTCTGCTCCCGGGACGCTGCGGAGCACGGTGCCTGGGTGGGTGCGGGGTCAGTGGGAAGGCGGCATGGATCCCTGGTCCGTCTGTGGCCTTGCCCCTTCTGTGGACTGAGCTCAGGGGACTGCGATGTTCCTGCAGTTCAAGGTGGTGCCAGATTCCAAAGCCTGCGCGTGACCCTCCCTCCTGCTCTCTTTATCCTCTCACGTTCCAGCGTATCAGATTTTCCTAAACTAAAATCAGCCAGGAACGGCACAGCAATGAAGAGCCGCCCATTTTCAGCTTTGCTGCGTGCCTCGAATTCCTGTCCCTCGATGGCTGTGGGATGACCCTGGGCTCCAGAGTCCCACAGGACCGGCCTGAAGACCCTCTGGCAAGCACCTGCTGTCTGTCTCCATGGCCCCACTCTTGCAACAAGACGACCCAGATAAAGGGTCCTGCCCGGAGAAGGCGCCTGCCCTTCCTCCTGTCCCTGCAGGCTTGTTCCCTGTGCCCTTGGAAATGCCAACCTGAGAAACTGGTCTGGGAGTGGTGAAACTTGCCCTGCATTTTGCAACTACTCCCACTGTCCTAAATAAATGAGGGTGGCTCAAGTGACACCCACCCGCTCCCAGATCAGGAACCTGACTCCCAAGTGAGTTTGCTCAAAATTTAGAAAGAAACACCCAAGGCTTCTGAGCTGTCAAGCGCTGTCAGGAGGCCCAGGCTCTACATCGAACTCGTGCAGCAGCAGATTTGGGGCCTGTGGAGGGGCTCAGCCCAGTCTCCAGGCGTGTTTGCTTTGGCCAGCAGAGGACTGAGGACTGAAGCATAACCTCACTGAGCTATCAGTGCTCAGGAATCACGAGGTCTTGCTGAGCAGCTCCAGGCTCTGACCTCGCTGGAGAACTGGGCAAAGGGTGGCAGTGGGCCACCGTCCTCACAGGGTGCCTGCACTGGGGCTGGGCCCGGTCCCCTGGAAGGGGCCCAGGCTTTGCCTGTCCACACTCCTGGGCCCTGGGCCTATTTGAATTTGTGCTCCAATCTAGTCCAGCCTCTTCTGCTTACAGAAGGGAAACTGAGGCACAGAGGTATCATAGTCCAGTCCAGGGGAGCTGGACCTGGAGCCCAGGCCTCTAGAGGGGCAGCCCCTTGGGACTCAGGAGGCACATAGCTTGTCGTTCATCAGCATATCTCGTCCCTGGAAAGAGTCGCATGTACAACGCTGTGGACCTGCAGTAGAAGGGGAGGCCAGGGCCTGTGCTTTTCCCACTGTCCCTGAGACCCCTTTGCCCACACTCAGGGAGCAGATCGTCAGATCCTGCGCTGGCTGCGGCTCCCAGCCAGGGAGAACCCAGGACGGCTTTGCTGGCCTCGCCGGCCAGGGACACAGTCCAGCTCTGGAAGGGCCCTTCCTGGCACGCGACCTGGGGTGGCACTTAAGCACCACGTTTCCGAGTGTTGTAGCTGCCACTTCCCCAAACTCAGAAATACTCACAGCAGGGAAAAGGAGATTCTTCCCCCCATCTCCCTCGCTCCCCTGAGTGAGAAAGCAGTGGGAAGGTGACAAGAAGAGGACAGAGTTGCTCCCCCCCACCCCCTAACCCTGGGATTACTGGGTTTTCCCGCCGACCTGTGACTTACAGGACCCACCAGACAGGCGCGAACGGGACTGCCCAGGACAGGCGTAAGTGGTCACCTGACCACCAGGCTCGTTCAGGCCACTCTAGATGCTGAGGCCAGGAGGGGTGAAGACAGCAGCAAGGTCTCCCTCCCCGCAGGGGCCTCTCACCAGATTCCAGGGTCCTCCTGCTGTGGGAAGCTCGGGGAGGGGGTCTGTGTCGTTGGCTGGTTGGGAACAACACAAGTATCAGTATCTCGTGTGTGCCGGCGCCACGGGCTGTGCCCCGACATGGTTACCTTGCTCGTGCCTGGACAAATCCCGTTGGTGAGGGGCCTTCGTGATCCACAGTTACTGGTGGGGAAACCATGGTTAAGTAGACTTGCCCAGGGTTGTTAAGTAACTTGCCCAGGGTCGCACGGGTCACGAGCAGCAAAGGGAGTTTCAACGTGCCTGTCTGTTTCACTCTGCTGTGCGGCCTCACGAGGCCCTGTCTGCTCCAGAAACATCCAGTGTGCTGAGGAGGGCCTGACCCCAGATGACAGCGGGGGACGTGTTTCAGGGCAGTGGGGCCCTGAGGACAGGCTTCCCAGGGAGGCCATGGAAGTGGGGCCCTGCAGGCAAGGGGGAGCTCCGTGGGGCAGGGGCTGGGCAGCGGGCCGTTTCTGGCCTGGCGTAGCTGGTGTGCGTGCGCCGCAAGCACTCGCCTGCCTGCAGCCAGGCATCCCCAGGCCGGAGCCTGGATTTGGAGAGTGCTGGGTGTCCCGGGAGAATTCTGGCTCAGCTGGAGCCTCGTGGGCAGTGTTGGGGTGACCGTGTCCAGCATGGGGTGCATGCAGCATGACCTGGGGCTCTGGTGGAGGAAGAGCAGCCCCTCCTGTGGAGGGCTCAGGCGCCCGGCTCTGTGGTAACCGGACGCAGCTGATTTGCACCAGCCCCGGCACTGGAGCCAGACCCTAACTGTAGCCCGGCTCAGGAGTCCAGGCAGGAACGCCGCCCTCTCTGGGCTGCAGAGATTTGGAAAGAAGAGACTTGTGTCAGGCGGCTGCCTCCTGCCCCACTCCACTCCCAGGCTCCAGCAGGGGCAGGGGGGGCCAGAGTGCCTGGGTAGAGGGGCAAGGAGCTGGGGTGTGCCCATGACTCAGGGAGCTTGCTCCACGCTGCCTTTGACAGGTGACCGTCCTTCGGGGACAGAGGCCGGGAGGGTGGAGTTGTGGGCAGGGAGGGGGAGTGGGCGCCCTCACCCGGGGTCTGCTTTGAGGGCTCTTTGGGGAGGTAGCAAGGCTCTGTGCACACCCAGGCCCAGTCCTGCAGTCAGCGGCAGGTCCTGGGGACACAGCCCATCTGCCTGTGGCTTCACCAGGCCACAAAAGACACTCTTGTTGTGCACAGTGTCCCTGGGAAGGCCTCTGGAACCAAGCAGAATTGATTTGTTTTTGTTTACTGGGGGACGGGGCTCCCTATTTCGTACCACAGCCCGGCCACAGCTTGGCCTTCTCAGAAACATCGACCACGGGTGGCATTGGCGTGGTGGTCTCTGGCCACGAAGGGCAGACCAGGGGGAGGTTTTGGCTGAGACAATGGCTTGCTGAGGGCCAGCGTTCATGAATCATCCAATGCTCCCAGAGTCAGCTCTGTCCTGGGGGTGAGAATGCCCCAGACACTGCCGAGGCAAAACCCCTACCCTGCTGGAGCCGAAACCCGCAGAGGCAGCCGGGCCGTGAACAACATAGTAGGCAAAATCGACAGCGTGGCTGCGGAGACACCGGCCTGGGGTGGTGGGAGGGAGTGGCTGGTGGGGGCCAGAGAGGATCTCTTGGGGACGTTATGTGAGGACATTCCCAAGGGGCAGCCTGAGCCTCAGGCAGGACGAGGGGAGCAGATCTAGGCCAAGCAGAGGCCCTGGGTGGCAATGGGGTGTGTCCCAGCCAGGTGGCTTGGAGGAGACAAGCTGGGCCAGGCAAGTGGGGTCTACCAGGGGTGATCTCATAGCCGGTCACTAAGGACCCCAGCTTTCATCAGCTGTCAGCAGGTTCTACTCCGAGTGGGCTGCGGCCTCTGACCAGGACCTGACTGGGATGTTGTCGGGGTCTGACTGCTGTGATGAGAACAGGCTGGGGGTGGGGACAGGGACCCCAAGGAGGTGCCTCTGCATGAGTCCCTGTGAGCCTGTCCACTCACAGGACTCACTCTCACTGCGGCCTGGTGAGCATGCTGCGGGACAGGTGGGGGGCTGCTGTGACCATTTTACAGATGCATAAATGGAGGCTGAGAAAGGAGAATGTAAGGGCTTGCCCAGGGGCGGCAGAGTGGGACTAACCTGCCCCAACTTTTGACCTTGTGCAAAACTGCCTGCATAGACGTGCCTGGGTGAGCGTACGTGCACAGCCGCCGGCCACAGGCACAGCCCATGCTGCCGGCCACGGGCAAGGTTGCCTGGCAAGTCGTGGGCTGCCTCGCTGCCTGGCTGAGGCAGCACAGGTGTCCCCGTGCCACTCTGGCCCTGTCCCACCCGCACCGCACCGCCGTGGAGACGTCGGCGGGGGGCTTGCAGCAGCCGGTGTCCGGCACGCTGTGCTCTCTCGTGGCCCCTGCATCTGCAATTGGCCAGTTCACCAGCCCAGGTGCGTGCAGTAGCCTCCCTACCACAGGGGTTTGCTGAGCAAACGTTAAGACAACAGCAGCAGAGAGCGATTGAGGTGCCTGGGAAAGCCGATTGGCAGCGTCAGACCTAGAAATCGCAGTGTGTCTTACGAGGAAGATACACAAAAATGTAACAGTGAAAACGCACTTTAAGAGCTCACTAGAAAAACAGAAAAAAGACAGCAGGATGTGATTGTAAAAGCCCCTCCCGCACTCTGAACGTGTGTCCAGCTGGCTGTCCATACAGCGCCTTCAGTCCTGCTGAGGACCCTGGGTGGTGGGGATCACCTTGTTTAGGAATGGGGAAACTGAGGCCAAGGCCACAGAGTGGTGGACTCAGAACTTGAACTTGGGCCTCTTGGGTGTAGAGGGTTTGAGGACCAAGAGCACAGGCCCTGGAACCTGCTCCATCCTGGCTCCATCTTCTGCTGACTGTGTGGCTGTGGGCAAGTTACTTGACCTCTCTGGTCTCAGTGGCCATCTCTATGGAATAAAATAAGAATAGTCCCTGCCTCACGGAGGCTGTGGGGGTCTGTGAGTGAAGCCAGCAGAGCTCGGGAGCGATGCCCAGCAGGCTGGCCACCCCAGTCGGGTGAGCGGTGGCCGTCGTCCCCGTTCCTGTGGCACGCAGCCCACAGGTGTGCTGGGAAGCTTGTCCAGGCTTCTCATCGCAAGGGACAGCGTTTGAATTTCATCCCTGGAGACGGTAGAGAGAAGGGACGGCATGGACCTTCCCTGGCGTGTGCTTCCAGGGCTCAGCACTCATATTCCCTCTTTTGGAGGTGGCCGTCCACACTGACTGCTCGCGTGGGTCTTCCAGGAGAGCCTTGAGTTTATATAAATTCTTTGACAGAAAAAAAAAAGGGAGTACCATTGGGTGTATTTGTGTCTGGTTCAAACTTTCTCTTCCTATGTCACTTCTAAGAAAAGCCTCAGGCAAACAAAAGCCCGACAGCCAAACCCGTCTCCCCTCTGCCCCAACCCTCTCACACCTCCATTTGGAGGGGAAAGCGGGAGGCCCCATTTGCTGGTTTTCTGAAGCATCCCAGGCCTCCAGCTCGTGACGTCCTGTCCGTGTCTGCCCGAAGGCACAGGCATCTCTCCACCTGGGCGGCTGGGGCGGAAGCCCGGCCCCCCACCAAGGCAGAGCGCTCGCTGGAGGCTGTGGTCCCCGCCTTTGGGAGAGCCACACTCAGCGCCTGTCTTGGTTTCCATCCTTGCCGCGGTGGGTCTCCGGGGGGCCGGCCGCTCTTCTTCTAGGCTGGCGTCTGCTCTCGCACAGCAGGGCAGTTACAGAGCTGCCTGCTGGCTTGGTGCCTCCCCTGGAAAGCCTTTTCCAGCCTGCGCACGGCAGCCATCCAGTCCGTTTGGGCGGACTCCTCAAGCCTGGTGGTGGCAGCTGCCGTCACCAATCCTGGGCCCTTCCTGCCTCTCTGCTGAGCACCTGCATGTCCTGGGCTTGGCCCAGTGCTGGCACGGGGGTGTGGGGTTGGGCAAGCCCTGCTGTAGGCCTCCGTGGATCTGGGGCCAGGAGTGCCGACACAAGAGAGGGCAGGGACCCGATGGGCCCCTGTACTGGGGGGTGCGTGTGCTCAGGACCCAGGTCCCCAGTTGGCCCCAGGAACGGCGCTGGGCGTGTGGGGTCATTGCCAGGTGCTTTGTAATGTGCTCATCGTGGACAACCACCATATGGGGACGTGTTCGGGCAGTGGGCCTGTGGGAGCAGCTGGCATCCAGGCCTGGGAGTGGGTGGGTGCAGGCGGTGTGTAGACATCCCGTCCTGACTGCCGCTGCGGGCAGCTCTGGGGCGGGGGGAAGGGCAGGTTCAGGGCCAAAGGGGCTGGGATAGTGGCTCAGCTCTGTGTAGACGGGCCCCCAGGAGGCATGGCACTTCCCCCACCCCAGCCTCTCTCAGGCCAGCCTTGAGTGGCCAGTGGCATCTTGGGGGAAGTTTCAGATCATGTCACACACACCCATCAGCAAGTGTCCCCCTCGACTCACGGTCAGGCCAGAGGAGGGCTGCAGCTCCATCCTGTGCGGGGGATGCGGGGGTGGGGACACCTACCAGCAGGCAGACCGAGAGCGTCCCGGGCCTTTTCTGGACACAGTGGGTGGTCTTTGGGGGACGCCTGCAGACGCCGAGTCCAACGACCCAAGGCTCCTGTGTTTTGGAGCCGAAGCGGAGCTGCCTTACCATGGCTATGTCCAGGCCCAGTGGGTGGTGTGACCACCCGCCCCTGCTGTCCTCATCCCACACAGGGCTGACCCGTGGGCCCAGGCCTGCCCAGCCAACAGCAGCCAGTACTGAGAAGTCCAGAGACTCAGGCCAAGCATGCCTGTGTTTCTAGGGCATTGGTGAAGGGCCCGGGATATTTACCTAAGAGCTCGGGTGTGGCCTTTCAGAAAAGGGCTCCCACTCTCGTCTTGGTGAGCCAGGCCTGGGCACTCCTCTTGTTTGAGGGGAGAATTCATCTAAATGGGCCTCACTGACCCAGGCCTCACATGAAATGGTGGCTTTAACCATAGGGACTCCCGTGTGTGTGCCCCACAAATGTTGGAGCACCCACTGTGTGTAGGCCCTGGGCGAGGACATAGCAGGCATCACACCCAGTGGCTGTCCCCAGGGGCTCACAGTGTGCTGGGGAGACAACACAGTGTGAGAGGAAACCGCAGTGGGTGGCTCCTATGGGAGGGAGCACCCGCGCAAGGTGGGGACTGTCGTAGCAGCTTTGGGACCAGGGCCTTCCGTGACAGTAACAATGTGGCGAACACCATTTAGAGAATGCTTGCGGTTTATACAACACTTGCACAGCTAGGCTCGCCCGGGGACCCCATCGGCCTGAAATGGGTTTCGCTGGTCCCAACAGACTGACAGATGCTGGTGTCAGGGAGGAAGGAGCTCCAGGACGTTTCCTTGGGTTGTCTCAACATCCTTATGTGGCAGGTGTGGTCATCCCCATTCTACAGATTAGAAAAGTGAGGCTCTGACGGGCGAAGGGACGTGCTCGCTGGGTCATGGCTCTGGACTGCCCTTGCTGCTTCACATACCTCAGCCACTCCAGGCCCCTCAGGGCTGTTCCCGGGGGCTCTTGCCTGGCACGTTTTGCCCTCCTGATTTTGAGCACACCCCGAGACCTCCCTTCCGCACATCACCGGGGCGGCTGAGAGTCTCTGGTACCAGGAGGGAGAGTGTCCCTGCCGTGGGCCGAGACGCTGGAGGACTGTTCTGAAGCCCAGCACCCCTCAGAGAATGTGGCTGAAGCCCCAGCCTCCCCCCCAGCAAAGTGCAGAGACCCTTGTGTCTCCCGTGCTCCTTGTGGGGCCACCCCCAGGGCCTCCAGGTTGAGAAGCTCTGGCCCAAGTGAGCAACGGTGGCCGTGGGTGAGACCCAGTCCCCCAGCCCCAGCTGTGGACAAGAGGGCTTGGCCCCACTAGTGACGGCCCCTCTCCACCCATCCTGCAGCCCCCATCTCCGCTCACCCAGCTGGGCCCCTGGCGTCCTTCCAGCAAGGGGCGGAGGGGGCACCCAAAGCTACTGCCGGGGTCCTTTGGACCGTCAGTGTCACAGCCTTGGAGATGAGGGGCAGTTTGACAGGGGTGGGGGTGGTGCACGTGGGCTCGTTACAGTCCGTTAATGACATCTGCAAAGGCCACGTTGTCAAGACAGAGCGATTCAGGATCGGAAACACCTGGCTTTATGTTTCAGCTCCACTCCTTTCCTGCCTCCCTCCTGGGAGCCTCAGTTTCTCATCTGTGGAATGGGGACGGGGACAGCACCCACCTCTTGGGGTCCCTGTGGGATACAGGAGCCTCCCGCAGCTGCACTCGCGGGCTCTGGGCTCTGGCAGCCACGGCTATGCCTGCTCTTCGCCGCGGAAGGGCGTCTCTCTCCACACGTGGCGCTGGCAGTGCTGCACGGCGTTGCACAGCTCTGCAGCCTCCTGGCTCATGCACCAGAAGCTCGGGCCCGTGATACACTGGTCGGTGCCCAGCAGCGGGGTCCTGGGGCCGTGGCAGGCCCCCACCTTCTTGCACACGGCCACGGGGTCCATCACTTCCTGGAGGCTGTCGATGAGCACAGGCTCGTACTGGGTGACGAAGTGGTTGCACTGTATCATGTAGAGCAGCGGCAGGACGCTGCAGCCACCCTTGAAGGCCATGAGGATGTCCCGCTTGGTGCTCTTGCGCTCCAGGTTGCGGGAGGACACGCTGAGCAGCCTCTTGCACCCATTGCAGAAACTGCCCTGGTTCTCTGGGTCCATCGGTGGGGACAGTGTTGTTGCACGGGCCTCGTGGACCTCCCGGGTCCGCCTCTGGCTGCTACACAGCCGGATGGTCTTGCACAATTTTTCCGGGGAGACTTTGGCCACGAGCTGCATCAAGGACGGGCTATAGGTGTCCACCAAGGTGATGCACTGCTGGACGATGGAAGCAGGCATTACTGAACACACACGCTCCAGGGCGTGGCTGATCATGGCCTCGGAGCTGTTGGACATGAGCCACTGGTCCAGCTGCTGGACCACGTCCAGGCACACCTCGCAGGTCAGGCCAGGCTCCATCCGGAGCTCGCTGTTCTTCCTCAGCAATACTAGCTCCAGCGGGGGGACCCCATCTGCAGCAGCCTCGTGAGCCAGGCGGGCAGGCGTGCTTGGCTCCTCACAGAAGCCCTCTTTCTCGCAGACCTCCTGCGGTAGAAGGAGGCTCAGCGCTTGCTCGGCAGGGGTCAACAGCTGGAGGAGATAGTGTTTGCAGAGGAGAGCCAGGCCAAGCCCCAAGGACTCACACTGCTCCTGGATGTTCACCTCTGCCAAGGTTGGGTTGGACTGGACAGCATCCTGGAGCCGGGAGATCAGCTGGACACAGTCTTGGCACACGGCTGCCCCGGGCATCTTGGGGGTGTAGAAGCTGAGGAGCCCTCTGGCCATGAATGGGGACAGTGCCTCAGAGGCGTCCTCCTTGGAGAGTGGCCCAGAGGTGGCCAAGTGTCTCTGCAGCTGCTCACAGAGTGTGAGTGCAATGCACACCTGTGCTGGGGCACTGCCTGGCGCTTCACGGAGCACGGTCAGGACGGCCGTGGGGTGGGTGTCCACCATCCACTGGCATCTAGCTGAGGACTCCTGGCTGGGGAGCCACGTGCAGGTCTTCCTCACCAGAGTCAGGATGTCAGACTCGGTGGTGTCGGGGTTCAGCCCATTACCAGCCACGGCTGCTATGTCCTGGCATATGTCGCAGGGCAGGGACTTCATGGGGGGATTGATCCAGACCACCCTTTGGCAGTAATCCAGGGCCCCACACCTTGCTGCCGCCTGCAGGTCCTGACACCACACCTCGGATCCCTTTGCACAGTCCCGGGGGCCCTTGGTGGGGCTGGCCGTGGCAGCCCCCAGGAGGCTGGACAGGAGAAGCAGGGCACACAGCATGCTGCCCAGTGACTCGCCGCTCCCGTGTACCTGGCGCCGCTGCTGCTATAAGTCCAGCTCTCCTGCCTGGCCCCAGGGGAGGCGCCAAGGGCGCCCCGCCTCCCCGCCACTCCTGCAGCCTGACTCACACCCCACGCCCCGGGCTTCCCTGCACAAGCCTCCCCGGCCTCTGCCTCTGCCTCTGCCTCTGCCCTTGCAGAGCCCTCTGCCTGGAACACCATCCTGCCCTCTTCCCTGGACAAGCTCTTACCCCCGGTTCACGGCATAGCTTTCAGGGGGGTGAAGCTCGGCGCTCCGTCCTCTCTCCTGGGAAGCCCTCCTAGTCCCCAGGCTGGGTCCCCTTCCTCCCAGGGCTGTAGCAGCTTCTGGGACACCCTTCCCCGTCATTCATTGTCCTATCCTGACTTGTTTGCATGGCCTGAGTCTCCTCCTAGAGTATGCGAGACCCTGTAGGAATTTCTGCCCCCAGTCTGGGTGGCACGGAAGGCGTCCTATCCTTTATTCGCCAGAAGATTAAGTGAATCCAATGACTGGCCAAGTCGGGAAGCTGCTGTTGTCTAATTTGGCCTCAGGGTCACGTGCCCAGCCAGAGTTCTGATCCCAGCTCTGGCCTGAGCTCCTGAGTCTGGTCAGTTTCTTCATTCTGGAAATTTCTTTCAAAGGCGGAGCGTGGGCTGATGCACAATAGAGATGCAGTAATGTTTATTGAAATCACACACACACAAGGGGCTTGTTTCATTCCTATGTCATTTGTTATCTTATTTTTTTTTCTTCCTTAGTTTTTAAAATAGTTCTTACGCAAGACTCTCAGTGCTGGGTGAATGCACACAGGTGTCTTGAGTTGGGTCCCATGCAGTGAATGGAGCATTCCGGAGCCAGCCTCCCCTTTGGCCCACATGCCACATGGCTCGCTGCCCCCACCGGACCCTCCCAGGGAGTGGGCAGGTCAGAGAGGCCCCGTGGCGAGGGCTCCCCTGGGCCCTGCACCCCTGTGTGGGTGCGAGCCCCACACGTGGGTATCCTCAGCTTGGCGTCCTGGGCTCTGGTGCTCCGGAGGAACATGCCTCCCAGCTATGTGGGTCAGGCAGCCGGGCCTGACCGGCCTCGCCCCGAGGAATGTAGACTGGGCACTTCCCACCTGCCTTCCTGCTGGGGTGCTGGGATTGGGAAGGGAATTTGGAAAACAAGATTTGCTGAGCACTTTAAATGACTTCCAAGGACCGTGGCTGCTGGGGACCGGAGGAGGGGACAGTCTCAGGGAGGTGGTGGGACACTGGGTGCCCTCAGTGAAGGCTGCCCTCAGCTGGCTCATCAGGTTCATGCACAAAGATGGGGCTGAAGACGTGGGTGCCCTTACCTAGAAGGGGCTCGGGCAGGCATGTGCTGGTCCATCTCGACAAGCTGTTGTGTACCAGCCACACATTCAGCCCATCACCTGTTATTTATGGGCATCCACTCACATCCTACAAGGACTCTGGGCGCAAGGCTGAAGCAAACCCCAGACCATGCCCCTTGGTGTGAGCCTGCAGACCTCCTGCTGGTCCCTTGCCACCCAGCCCCCACGTCACTTCCTCCAGCTCCTTGCACGGAGGCTGTATCTCGCAGAGCCCAGAATGTTCTCATCTTATCACCCCTGGGCCCAGCCAGTGCCTGCTAATTAAGTGCTTCGTGGGCTCTACGTTATTTTCGTGACATTTGTCCCTGCTGTGGCATAGAGTTGTGGAGTGGACATTCCCACTTCCGGGTAGGATTTCACAGGGTGGACGGATCTCACCATTGGACAAATTCCCGGGGTGCACTGCCCCAGTGGTGAGCTTGTTTATCCACCTGTTCTACCCGAGATGGGCATTTGGGCCATTTCCAGTTTGGGGCTGGTGCGGGCGACACCACTCTGACCATTTCTGGGCATGTCTTGCACACGTGTGTCTTCCCGTCCTCGCTGGGTGTTATTGAAGGAGAGAATTGATGGGTGCGGCGTGGGCATGTGGAGCAGATGCCGCCAGGCTGTGTCCCAAAGTGGTCGTACTGGTCCGCTCCCCTCGGCGGCGTTTGAGGCATTCTGATTGCCCCATACCTGTTTTGTTTTGGGGGTGGGGTGTTTTCCAACACCAGCATCCAGTCCTCAGTAGACGCCACGTGGGCGTCCCACAAGTCGATTCAGCTCTGACAGCAACCGCCCGGAGTGAGCACAGACCCTGCGGTCAAGCGCTCAGTCCCACAGACAGCCCCACTTCAGACGCCAATCACAAGTTCCAGGGTTCCACCACACCTCTGACCGCGCGGCTGTCGCTCGTGGGTCCCACAGTCCCCACTCAGGTTTGGTAATTTGCTGGAATGGCTCGCAGAATTCAGGAAGGCTCTTTACTTAGGTTTACCGATTTGTTATGAAAAAATACAACCCGGGAAGAGCTGATGGAACAGATGTGTGGGGTGGGGTTTAGGGGATGGGGTGCAGAGCTCCCACGAGACCCTGGGTGCGCAGCCCTCCCAGCACCGCCCGTGCTCACCAGCCCAGAAGCTCCCCCGCACTCCTCATCCCAGAGCCTCTGCGGAGGAGCTCCATCCTCAGCTCCCCTGCTTCCCAGAGGCCATGGGTGGGCCCAATCCAAAGGCTTGTCCTTCTGGGACCAGCCCCGCCTGAGGCTGTCTGGGGGCCCCAGTGAGCCTAAACTCAGGTAAGGTCAGAGGGGCTTGTTTCGAATAACAAGAGATGCTCCTGTCACTCAGCAAATTCCAAGGGGAAAAAACCAAGTGTCTGTCGTATTATGCCATGAGGGCTTACGGTTTATTTCGATACAACTTCTAACTTGGAGGACAGTTGCAAAAATACGCAAGCACTCCGTGTCCTTCACAGATGTTTCCCGGGCCTCCCTGTTCTGCCCGCTCCCTCCCCTCGCGTCTGTTGTCCCCCAGCCCCCTCCCAGTCTATCCACGCACTCCGGTGTCTGCACACGATGCTTCCGTGGCCTGCCGAGACTGGGTGGAGACACCTGTCCCTTCACCCCAGCTGCTCCAGGGCGTATTTCCCAAGGACTCACTCACTCACAGTGCATTTACCAAAAAAATCAAGACCTGTAATGAAGATAAGATGCCATCATCTAAGCCACAGCCCACGCTCAGACTCCACGGCAGCCCAGCACTGCCCTATGTGGGCGTTTGTTCCCCAGGCCCAGCCCCGACCCAGGTCACACGATGTGCCAGCTGGTCACGGCGTCTCGGTTGCCTTCCACCTGCAGCCCATCGGAGCCTTGTGCTGGCTTTCGCAGCGCAGGGGCACGGGCCAGTTATTTCACAGAACACCCCCGTCTGGGTCTCGCTGGTGCTTCCTCACGGCTAGACCCGAGGCATGTGCTCTTGGCGGGAGCAGGAGCTGGTCCCGTGTCCTTCGAGGTGCGTCGGGTCGGGAGGCGCTCGATGCTGGTCTGTCCCAGTGCTGGCGATCTCGATCCCTTGGATAAGCTCTGGCAGTTTCCTTCTCTCTAAAGTTACTATTTCCCCCTTGTAATTAGTAACTAATATTTAGAAAGATTATTTTAAGCATATGTAAGTATCCTGTTCCTCTCAGACGTTTGCCCACTCAGTGGAGTGTGCACCGATTCCTAACCCCACCTTCCTCTGCGTCGATTAGCTCCTGTTCGTCTGTAAAAACAGAGCTTTATCTTTCCCTCCCTCCCTCTCTTCTTCTTCCTTTTTTTCTTTCTTAAAAGAGACACTCAGAAATTTTCATTTTATTTTTATTACTTTTACTTTATTATTATTATTAAAATTTTATTTAATAGGTTATAATTCACTGTTATCATTGTTTCTGATGCTCAAATTGCCCCGGATGCGACCTGCGAGAGCACCCCCGAGCTGTGCCATGTCTCTGTGACATGTCCCTGTCATTCTTCAAGCACTTCTGTACTTTTTGGCGCAGAAATTGTTCCAGGATCATCCTGTGCCTTCCTCGAACCAGCCTGGAATCAGGCAGCTGTCCAGGGAAAGTGGTTATTGAGAGACCGAGATCCGCGCACTCGCTTGTTGCTGCTGCGCTGCAGTATTTCTGGGCCCCTCGGTGGAAAGAGCAGCGAGACCTTTCCTCCTGCTGACACGGGGTAAGAGAGGAGGGAAGGAAGAAGGGTGTGTGTGTATGGAAATATAGAAGCATCTGATCATAGGCATAGGACAAACATGTATGTGCATGCATATACATATATGTGCATGTGTGTGTAACATGCCCTCTACCCGTCTTCACCAGGCCGTGAGTTCATACTGACACTTCCTACACCGCAGAGTACCCTGCAGGCCTCTCCTTTGCAGTGTCTGTGAGTCCTCCCTGACAGGGAGAAGCCTGTCTCCCGTTACCCCGAGCATATTTGCTCATTTGCTAAACCCTAAAATATGAGCAAGTGCCAAGCCAGCCCACTGGGAACGGCGAACCCTGCTGCAGGCCTGTGTTCACGCGCACTGCCCTTTATCCTGTCGAGGTCAATTTCACATACAGCAAAATGCATCCGTCGTAACTGCGATTCAGTGAGTTTTGGCAAATACACACACTTGTGCAGGTTCCACCCCAGTCACCACGCAGGTGGTCTCCCCGTCCTTTCCGGGTGCTCGTCAACAAGAGCAGACACTTCCCTGATTTTTTTTTCACCATAGACCAATCTTGCCTGTTCTCGAACTCCGCAGCAGTGGGATCCAGCAGGAAGGGATGGGAGTTCCCACGTCTGCTTCTCTCACTCGGCATCCAGGATCCCTGTGGCTCCCTGCGGCTGCACACTGTTGGCTCACCTGGGGGGCAGCGCTCCATCTTGTGGCCACACACAATCCATTTGTGCACCGTGGATTGATAATGGGCAGTTTCCAGTTTGGGGAATGCAAACATCGCCGCTGTGAACATCCTGGTGACGCCCGGTGGTATACAGCGTGTGCGTGCCTGCTGGGGGTGTACCCGCAGGTGGGGGCGGCTGGTACAGCGTGTGCGCACCTGCTGGGGGTGTACCCGCAGGTGGGGGTGGCTGGGCCTGGGGCGTGTGTGCTGAGCAGACCCCACGGGACCTTTCCACGATGGCAGCACCAGCCGCTGTCACCCCCATGGTGCTGCTGATGCTGGTTGCTTCACATGGCTCTGACTTCAACCCTTCCGGAAATGCAGAAAATGATATAACAAACATTTATTCACCATCCATAATTTAAAAAATGGTAGCAGTTGCTGTATTTTTTTTAAAAAAATTCCATTTGTTTCAAAAAGTTACGTGAAAGTTATTTACTTTTTCTCCCAGAGTAAAGACAAGCCTGACCACAGTGGGGCAGGAGGAGGATGGGAGGAGGCCACTTTGTTGGGGGACCCTGACCTGGAGCCTGGGGCTGGGGAAAGGAGCAGAAGAGGGGGTGCTCTCCCCCAAAGAATTGTTCTTGGGGGGATGGAGCTTGCTTGTGGCTTGCTTAAAAGAGGAGCGTCTTTGAGAAAACAAGGAAGGCTTTGGTGCTGAGCGAGGGGAGAGAATCCTCCCCTCTGGTGCTCCACGCTTTGCGCACCGTCTCACCCCCATGTCACCGAGGGTCCTGGGCCCTGCTAGGCAGGAGGGAAGGGGTCGCCCTGTGTGCACAGTGCCCTTGCTGTGTTCCTCCCACACTGGTCCAGAGGGCCAGGGTGACAGAGCCGCCTGCTTCCCGCCCCAGCCCCGCGGGCTTGCCCAGCCTGTGTCCGGAATGTGGGACCGTGGATGGCGCCACCTTGTCTATCCTTCCAGCCTCTGCCTGGCCTCTGGCCGCCCCCACTCGCTCCTTGCCCATTCCCACGCTGCCTCTCTCCTCCCCTCTGCCTTCCCCGACCTCTGGGTGCCATTCCTGTCCCCTGCCTGGGACCCACCTTCACTGCTTGCCCCATGGGCCCCAAGGGTGGGATTCACGCAGCACTTTCCCAGGCCCCTGCCGGGAGCTGGGGCTCGACAGGGAAGAAGACAGACAAGGAGTGGGCGTTTGGTGAATGAGCGAACATGAAACGCCCCCCGACTGCCAGGCAGAAGCGAGTTCTGTGGTGTGAGAGGCGGCAGGTGAGGGTGGAGGCCGGGGTCCTGAGTGGAGGATCTCTGGCCCTGGGAAGGGGTGCTCAGCACCAGAACAAAGTGGGGCCTGGGGAGAGCACCCCAGTAGGGGCACAGCAAGGGCAAAGGCCCTGAGGTGGGCACTGCTGCCATCTGTGCTGCAGCGAGGAGGCCGGGTGGCCAGGGCGAGGCTCGAGGACCCTCCTTAGCTCTGACAGAAGGCCAAGGTGGGATTTATCAAGTACGGCCTTTGTGAGGGCTGGAAAGGGACAGCACCCAGGTGAGGCCGGGGTCAGGGATTCACCCAGGAGAGCACCCCTTGTGCACACACACACACATGCACACACATGCACGCACACAGAGAGCCCCGGGAGGGAGGGTCGGGCCTAGCGGTGGGAAAGGCAGAACCCAGGCCCCACAGCTCAGAACCGCACCTGGCGGGGCAGAGCCGTAGCGTTTGGGGCCAGCCAGGCCAGGTGAGGGAGGCCAGGCACCGAGGGGGAGGCCCAGACCGTACCCAGGCCCAGAGGCACGGGTGCCCGGGGGAGCTGGGCAGAGGTCAGGGCAAGGGCAGGGGTGGCAGATTCTTGATCCAGCAAGAAGAAAGTGGCCCTGTGAGCGCCCTGGCCAGAGTGTCCCCCAGTCGGAGGTTTGCGGGCCTGGATCTCACCACACAACCCCAGAGGAGAGCTGGGCTTGGGAGTGGGCCGAACCCAGACTCCCGTCCACCTCCTGCCCGTGGACAGGTCAGCTCCTTGGGTCCCCTCTTCTCACGCAGACTTGTTTGCTCCTGGAGGGAGGGAGGGTTGGCATCTGCAGGGAGTTATAGCTGCAGAGAGGGCCGCACGTCACAGATGAGCACCACAGTGAGGCAGGTGCATCACTCCTCCTGGGGCCCCTCAGCACCCCTGCCCAGCTGAACCTGGGATCCCTACCTGGGACCACCCAGCCACAGGGACCTGGTTCTACCCAACAGGCCCCCTTGCTTCCGGGTGACCACAGGGCAAAAGGGCCAGTGCCCATCCACCAGTCCCAGCGCCTCCCAGCAGGCAGCCTTGGCACCTGTCCTGTGAACAATGGGTGGAGGACGTGCGCGTTCTCTCCGGCTGATGAAACGAGTTGCCACAAACTGGGTGACTGAAACAACGGAAACGCGTTCTCTCACGGTGCTGGAGGCCAGACTCGGAAATCAAGATGTGAGGAGGCCCCGGGGAGAAGCCTTCCTTGCCTCCTCCTAGACCGGGGTGGTTTCTGCCAGTCCCTGCTGTGCCTGGGCTCGCGGACGCAGCACTGTGATCTCTGCCTGTCGTCCCAGGGCCCTTTGCTCTGTGTGACTCTGTGTCTCTGTGTCCCCATGTTCAAATTTCCTTCTTCTTATGAGGACCCCAGTCCTTGAATTTAGGACCCACCCTAATCAAGTATGACCTCGTCTAAACTAGTGACATCTTTGAAGACCCTGTCTCCAAGGAAGGTCACATCACAGGTGCTGGGGTCACGCCTAGGTGAGGGAAGGGCACAATTCAACCCACACATACAGATTCTGGACACGGGTGACCTTGACCTTAAACTTGGGCTGTGGTTCGGACCCAGGCTTGGCCCTGAGAGCCTGGAGGTGGGGAGGTCCCCCTGCAGCAGGGAGCCAGGGCCAGGTGCTGGGTGTGTGTGCAGCAGCTGGGACTCTCCTGTTGCTGGCCGCTGTCCGTAAAGCTCTCTTAGCGCACGGCCAGTCTCGAAGGATTGGAACCTCAGCTCCCTGGGGCCACACAGGCCCGAGAGGCAGGGGGCTTTGAGAGACAGAACCCAGTTCCTTAGTCCCTGTGACCTGAAAACCTTAGAGGCCCTGCAACTTCCAGCCACAGTGGCCCCAGCTCCAGGCTCTTAGAAGCCCCGCGGTAAGACCGGGAAGGTGCAGAGGCCCGGGGTGCATGAGGTGTAACCTCTGAACCCCACAGATGCCACAAAGCTTAGGTGCTGAAACTCAGGACATCGGGACCTTGAGGCCTCACCCCCAGACCCAGAGACCTCCTCTCCTGGGGTCTCAGCACCTGGTGTTGCAGGGACAAGCACGGTTGCTGACACCGGTTAAGGACCTCTGTGTGCTGGCACTTCGGGGGTGGCCCTGGGCTCTTCCCTCTGGAGTCTGGAGTCCCTCTCAGCACATCTGAGAGCTCCTACAGGTTTCCCTCCCACAGGCAGCTCCTGGTGCCAGGCCAGGCCGCAGCTGCTGGGCAATCTTTACACAACACCCGCCTCACCCACCCACCCTCAAAGCACCCAGAGCGAGCTGGGAGGGCCTTGCCTACAGGTAAAGTAGGTTGTCTCCTCCCCACGGGTGAAGTGAGAAGCTTGTAAAATGGGCAGAGTCTCTCTTACTCTGTTAGAAGAGGGAAGATAGGCCCAGCACAGTGGTGCGTCATCCTAGCATCCTGGGAGGCCGAGGTGGGAGGACTGCTTGAGCTCAGGAGTTCAAGACCAGCCTGAGCAAGAGCGAGACTCTGGCTCTACTAAAAATAGAAAAATTAGCCGGGCATTGTGGCAAGAACCTGTAGTCCCAGCTACTCGGGATGACTGGAGCTTAGGAGTTTGAGGTTGCTGTGAGCTATGATGACGCCATGGCACTCTACCCAGGGCAGCAGAGCAAGACTCTGTCTCAAAATAAAGAAAGAAAGAAGAAAAAAGAAAAAAAGGAAGATAGGCAGAACCTAAAGCAAACAGCTTGTACTTTGTTTATTTTTCTATATTTTTCCTGTATGTATTCAGCAATTATTTATGGGGCACCTGCTATGTGGTGAGTGCTGTTCTAGATGATGGGGATATTTGAGTTCACAAAACAGACAGAAACCTTGAGCTTGTGGAACTTACATTACAGGGGAGGCAGCAGAAATTAAACAACCAATATATTAAGTGTTACAATATGGAAGAAAGTGATGAGTCAGGTAGAGAGAAAATATTTAAGTTGTAAGGGGTCGTGAGGGTCAGGGAAGGCCTCAGTGATTCAACAATATTTGGGTGAAAACTTGGAGAAGTTGTGGGAAAGAGCCAGGAAAGTGTCTGGTGTGCTGCAGGCAGCGAGGCCAGCCTGTGCAAAGGTCCTGTGGCAGGTGGGGCCAGGAGACTCAGGCAGAGTGAGTGGGAGCAGGAGCAGGAGAAGGAGCTGAGGTCAGAGGGACCACATGCTACAGATGGTGGCAGTCCCTCTGAGGGAAACGGGGAGGCTCTGCAGGGCTTTGAGCAGAGGATGGACATGATTGGACAGTGTCTTCAAAGGGGTCCATCTGGAGCAGGGGTGGAGGCAGGGAGGCCAGTGGGGAGGAGCTGGAGGCCACAACTGTGGTGACCCAGGTGAGAAGTGTCAGGGCCTGAGTGGCACGGGCAGGTGGTAGCTGTGGATTCCCTCTCTGTTTGGAGTCAGAGCCAGCAGGGTTTGCTGATGGCTTGAATGGAGCATGCGACAGAAAGAGAAGAGTCAGGAACACACCACACGTTTGGCCTGAGTGACTGGGAAGACTGACTCGGGGAGGGGACCCAGGCGGGCAGACCTGTTGGGCTGTGGTTGTGACACTCGGGTGGCCTGGTCCAGGGCGGGGTGCAGAGGAGGCTGGGGAGGGACACAGAGGACCAGGCCTCGCCGTGGTGGAGACGGAGGGAGGCATGGGGAAGCCCAGGCTACGCGACGGGCCCGGGAGGACAGGGGTGGATCGGGGGAGGCGAATGGTGCCCTTAGGACGGGCACGGTGAGGGCTGAGGGCAAGAGTCTGTGGGACACCCCTCGAGGGGCCCTGGGCTCAGCAGGGAGGGCCAGGCCCAAGGGGACAGTGCGCAGATCATAGGCTCTGGGTGGTTTTGGAGACACACAGACACCGCTGGGTGACGGGGCAGAGGCTGCTGCGGGAGGCTTTGAGCTCTTTGGCCATGGGGGGCGGCTCACCGTGTCCTGGGTGAGTGGGAGAAGGTGAGGGGCACGGCAGCAGATCCCCTGGACAGAGGGGACAGGGGGATGCACCAGGGCTGGGTCCATCAGCCTGTGTCCCGGGGCTGGGCCCCCAAGGCAGAGGAGGGCAGGGTGGAGGCTGGTTGCGGGCTTTAAACCCGCTCCAGCCAGATTGCTCAGGTTGGCTGTGGCCCTCGGCCAGGCCTGCGCTGGAGAGTCATGCCGGCCCGTGACCTCCTGTGTTGCTGAGGGCTGGTTACTCGGGAAGCACCGGAGCCCAGGGGGCCCAGAGACGTCCGGGCTGGCTGGAGCTGTCATCCCTGGGCCCTTCACGGGCACCTGCTCTACTGGCCCTGAGGGCGGCAGGACAGGGGCGCCCCTTGGGCAAGAGCGCGAACACCTCACAGCGGCTTTCTCTCCACTTCCTTTCCCTCCCTCCCTCCCTCCCTCCTGCCCTGCCCTTCCTTTCTGCCTGAGCTTAAAGCCAAAGGGAGGGCAGAGGGAGGGCAGAGGCGGGGAGGGCAAGTGGGGAGAAGCACCTCCTTTCCCCAGAGCTGAGCGATCCGCTGCGCCCACCCGTGTCCCACCTCCAGCTGGCGGGAAGGCCCAGCGCCTGGGCCCGCCCCCCACCGCCATCAGTCACCGTCGGCGCCCTCCCCTAGCCCACCTCACGGGGGCGTCTTCACACCCGAGAGCTATGTGTTTCCTAGGGCTGCGTGACACAGGTCTCACCTCCAGCTCTGGGGGCCGCGGTCTGAGATCCAGGGGTGGGCAGGGCTGGCTGTCCCAGCCTCTCTCCTGGCCATCTGTGGGGGGCCTGGGCTTGCAGACGAGGCACTCCCATCCCATCGGCTTATGGCACAGCCTTCCCCGGGGGCGTCAGTGCCCGAGTGTCCCCTTCCGAGAAGGACACCAGTCACATTGGATCAGGGCCCACTCGAGTCCAGTCTGACCTCAACTAATTACATCTGCAGCAATTCTCTTTCCAAGTAAGGTCCCGTTTGAGGTGCTAGGGGTTGGGATGTCAGTGTGAATTTGGGGGACACAGTTCTGCCCATAAAGTCATCATGATTGTGCATTTGTGACTATTTAGGGCACATTCAGGATTGTTCCGATCAACTCAGAATGCTGGGGACACTGCTCAGGGGTCACCCTGCAGCTGCCTTCCCTGAGCCCCTCCCCTGCCCCTGGCTTGGCCCTGGGCAGTCCTGCGGGATGGGGTCTGCCTCCCCCATGAGGGGCAAGGTCCTGGTGCAGGGGAGGTGCCCATAAGCGTGGGGCCATTTCTCCTTTGTGTCCCTGTGCCTGGCACACAGGGCACACCCTAGTGTGAGTGCCAACTGTGCTGGGCATCGCTTGCCGGGGAACACCGTGGCAATCACACGTGCAGTGCTGTGGGGTAAACCAAGGATGTGGCACTCGGGGCCAGTGTCCTTCCAGGAGAAGCCGCCAAGCCATTTTGAAGGCCAGGTCTACAGGGTTGGCACCATTTCCTGTTGCAGAAACTGAGGCGCAACCTAGGTTGAGGCAGCCAATTGCAGGGCTAAAGTTTCCCTGCCCTTCCGCCAGGCTGTGTCCTGGCCTGGCCCACCACCTCCCCTGCCGAGCGGTGATCCTGCCAGGGTTGGCTCTCCCCGGCCAGAAGGAGCTCGGTGGAGCCATGTTCCCTCTTCTGATGCGTACTTTTCTCAGTCGGTCCTAGAAGGACACTCCCTACCTCGTAAGGGGGGTGTGGCCCTCATCTGTGATCAAACTGTCCTCACGATTGCTGCAAGGAGGTTACCAGGATGCAGAGGCAGAGGGTGCCTATGACCAGGCGACCTGAGAGCAGATCACGTCACCCTAGTGTCCCGAGCGTGGGCAAGCTGCCTTCTGCCTGTGCCTTGCACCTAAATCGCCTTCTCCAGCAGTACCTGGTGAGGTTTGGAAGAGTAAGAACATTCAGGTAAGTCTCTGGTGCATGGTAAACTCTCAATACAGCACTCATTGTTCTCATTTTAAAGATGGGGACACTGAGGCTGAGGGAAGTTCAGAGCCAGGATTTAGACCTAAATATAGAGGTCAAGTTAAGCCAGGGTGTGTCCATCAAGCGTGTTAGATCCCATTATTTCTATTTGGTTTTTAATCCCACATGGAAAGTGTTCTATTTTGCATGGAGGGACAGACACACAATTCACAAATACAGGGGACCCTGCGTGTCAAACCTTGGCTGTCTGAGCATCAGGGTCCTCCAGGCTCGATGGCCACAGCGACAGGCTGTGGGCAGGAACCTGGCTCTCGAGTCCTGCCAGGAGGATGCCACTGCCCATCAGAGATGGAGCCTTGCATTTGAAACTGCAGCTATGAAACAATTAAACCATGATGCACCTGAACCCGTACTGCTGTGGATGTCAGACAGGTGTGCACACTTTGCGTATGTGTTTCAGATTCTGCAAAGCAGTGACACGTCACAGGTGCAGCGAGGCATTTCCTCCTCACTCCTCCCTCCCAGATGTGACCCCCGCAGGCCGGCTGGCGTGCTCGGTTCCCAGCCGTGTCTTCGTGGTTCTGCCACATCTGCCTGTGTCCACAAACAGTGGGTGCCTGGTGCCCTGTGCGGCAGGGCGGCCCCACCCTGCAGGGCTGCCTGGGACTTGCTCTTCGTCACGCAGGCTGTTTGTGGGACAGGCCCCTGTGGACAGGTGGGTTCCACTGCACAGACAGCCCGCAGTTGCCCTGTTTCCCTTCTGAGGCGCAGCTGAGTTTCGGCCCCTGTTCCCCACCGTGTCGCTGTTCTGCTCCACAGGGAAGCCCCGGTGCGCGTGGGTGAGTCAGAGTGGCTTGGGCGTGGCATGCCAGAGTACGGGCATCACCCGAGGCACTCGATGTGGCCAGCTGTGCGCCAGAGCCCCGTGCCAGCCAGGCAGAGGGAAGGACTGGACTTTAGCCCACATGTTCGAAGGAAGGGCTTTGCCTGCCCTCCCTCCTCCCTCCCTCCGGCACCTCCTCAGGAGCCCCGTGTGGAATTCGCAGGTGGACCCGGACGGGCACAGCCTGGCTTTGCCACCTGCTTGTGAGTGCTGTGCTTCTCTCTCCTGGCCTGAAGGGGGGTGTAATTCCCTCTCGATGGGACCCGTAGCACTCACGTAGGTGACTTGTGTGGCACAGAGCTTGGGATGCAGTTGGTGCCCAGTAGATGTTGGGGGCTGTTGTTTGTCTGTGGATTCATGGACTCACGGGTCTCTTCACCACGCCTCGCGTGGTCACATGGGGTGGCCGGGCTCCACGCTGGCCGCTCCGGAGCCCCCCACACCCTCCTCCTCCATGTCCCTGCCGCGCTGGCCCTGGGGGGCAGGCTGCTTGGAAGACAGATCCGTGTTGTCTCTAGCCGCCTCTGGCCTGGAAAATTGCTCCAGTTTCCCAGGAATCCGAAGGCCTTCTCCCCTGGAAGCTTCAGCTGCCAGACATTCCTCTCTGCCCAGGGGCCCCTTGAGTGCCCCCACCGACCACCTCCCAGGAAGTTCATGAGAAAGGCACCTGGGGCCAGGTGGGAGGGGTGGGACTGGGGAAGCATCTGGAAATTCTTGATCCTTGAAATTGAACAAATCTGCCTCCTCCTTACCCTCAAGCAACCCAAAGAGTGGGGCCCTGGGAGGTGTGGGGCAGCCCCATTCACCTGCTCCTGGTCAGGTCTCTCTGCAAAGGAGGGTCCTGGGACGGACGTGGGCAGTGCCTTCGGGATCTGGGCTCCACAGACCTCATGTGGCCTCCGCATGTCACCCCCTCCTGGGCCTTAGTTTCCCCACCTGTGCCTGGGGGACCTAACAGGAGGGTCTTTAAAGACACCTGTCCCTGACTCATGAGGCCCGTCTGATGGTGCTGGGCTCCCTGGCTCATCTGGGGGTGACCCTCTGGGTTGTGGGAGGAATTAAAGAAACCAGGGAAACTGTCCCTTGGCCGCTGGGCTGGAGGGAGCAGCCGCAGCCCCCACTCCCCAGCCCTTTCCTGGGCCTGAGACCCACCAGCGGTCGTCAGCCACCAAGGAGAGTCTGTAGGTGAGAACTTTTCTTCTTCTGCTGGTCCAGAACCCATCTGGGTAACCGTGACCTGCGCACCAAGGCCCCCACTCCAGGTGAGGCCCCCAGCCCCACCTCAGCCCGCTGTGCAGGACCACCACAGCTGTGGGTTCTTAGTGCAGTGACGTGTCTGTGCCTACTTCTCCCGCATGTATGTGCTCCAGCTGTGCAGGGCTCTCCTGTCCTGAGCTCCAGCACCTGGAGGGGGCCAGCCACCACAGAATGAATGAATGGGCAAATCCGTGAGCAGGTGAATGAATAAATGAGTGAGCCAGTGAATGCGTGAGGGAGGGAGTCGATGAGGGAAGGAATGAAGTGGCCTGGGCTCAGACCTGGGTCTTCGGTGGAAGCAGCAGCGGGGCCTGGGTGCTGGGAGGCCCTGCCGCATGCCAGCTGGGAGCTGTGAGGCCAGCCACTGCCCTCGCTAGGCCTCAGTTTCCCACCAAGGACGGGGAGAGTTTCTAGGTTCTGCCCTCTCAACATGTGACAATACCCACAGGACACTCCTGTGCGCCTGCCCGGTGCTGGGCATGGGAATCCTGGCCCGTCCCCACCCCCAAAAAGGGCACAGCAGTAATGACAGATGCAGCCTTCCCCGACACACCCCCACTGGGTCACAGGTGTGATCCGCACACAGAGCAAGACAAGCTCTGAGTGGCATTCAGTCCACTGGCTGGCACAGCCTGCCACCGCAGGGAGTTTGGGCTTTGTCTCTGGGGCAGTGGGGAGCTATAGAAGAGCTCAGAGCAGGAGCATGCCAGGTGGGTCTTGTGAACACCAACCCCACTGGCTGCAGGATTTCGGCGTGAGAGGGCCACACCGAGGCACGGAAGCCAGGGAGGGTGCTGGAGGCGTGGTCTGGGCAAGGGCGAGAGGACAGAGCTGAGCTGTGGAGCTGGCGGCGACAGCGAGTGACCTGGGCTATGAGTGGCCTGTGCTTAGGTCCCCACCTGTCACGGCAGGGAAGAGCACACAGCCCCGAGTGCTCTGCGGGCCAGGAACGACAGCGCCGGTGGTGCGGGTGTCTCGGGGCAGTGAGAGACCGAGAGGCCGAGAGGACGCTGGCCGGCTCCTGCCCCAGGGGCTGGCCGTGTAGCCTGAGCCTTTCCAAGCAGCTCTGGGCTGAGAGTGCTGCCGACAAAACGTGGGAGGCCCCAGGGGGTCCTGGTGTCCCCCGGCCCTGCTGCCTGCGGCCTGCTTGCCAGGGGTGGGAGGGGAGACATCCCGTGATGTCCCCCGCCTGTGACGCGCTCTCCCGCCTCTCCCCAGAGGTGTGGCTGCGGGAGAGCCCCTCCTCCTTCTGAGCCCCTGTTTCTTCACCTGAAAAATGGCTGGCTGGGAGAAAGCAAAATACATAAAATCGGTGAAATGTGCAGCATAGACCCCAGCATGGACTAGCGGCAGGTTCTTCTAGAGTTCTAAGTTCTAGGTTCACCTGGTGCTGGTCCATGCTGCAGGAATAGTGTCCCCATTGCACAGGCGAGGACACGGGCCCAGGGAGGCTAAGGGACTTCCCTGACGGCCCACGTAGCCAGCACGTGCTGGGCCTCCCTCCTGGCTCACCTGCTCGCCGTCAGCCCGCCTCGCACCCAGCACCCACGTCACGCAGAGCTGCTCTCCTTGGGGCCAGGCTTGGGTCCCCACCGGGACCAGCCTGTTCGGATCTCCCATTTGGCTAAGCCTGTTCTTTCGTGGTCTCAGTTACTATCGGGCCCCAAGGGGACCTTCCCAAGGGGCTCAGGGCATCACTGAGGGACAGCAACAGGGGACGACGCTGCGTTTCCTGCTGGCTCCGAGACACAGGACCTTTCGAAGGACCTCCCAACACGGCATCCCACACCACCCAGTGCCCCATGTGCAACAGCCCCCCGGTGGAGGGGACTCCAGCAAGCACCTGGTTACTGGTTTCTGACCCAACATCTCTGCCCCCGCCCTGTGGCTCCCCCAGCATCATTAGGAGGGTGGAGGTGTGGGGACCTCTGCGGTCCTCCAAAGGCCCCCAAACAAGCCTGTACAGTGCAGCCTCTTCCATGCTGAGAAGCTAGAACTGCTGCCTGATGGCAGGGGCGAGTGTGTTATTTTGTCCACCACCTCCCCGGCTGGGCCTGGGTGCAGCGGTGTCAGGGAGGAGAGGTGGGCCAGGGTGGTGTGGGGGACTTTGGGTTCTTTCCTTCCTTCCTTTGGAGAGGAGGATGACCTGGGACGCAGCCAGAAGAGCACTGGATTTGGAGTCAGGAGGCCCTGCTAACAAATTGCTATGTGACCTCCCACAGGTGCCTCGGCCTCTCTGAGCCTCCTGCTCCTCTGCCTGGGAGAAGCCTGGTGGAAGGAGAGCCTGCAAGGCCCCCACCAGCTCTAATAGTCTGCTTGGTCCTCCCAGAAACTGCCCCTCTCCTCCTCTTCCCCATGCAGGGACCAGGATGCCATGGTGGAGCCAGATGCCCGGCACATGCTTACCCTTGCAGGCTCCATTCCCCCTCGCTCCTGCCTCTTGTACCCACCCCTCTTCTGCACCTGCAGGGCTTTGGCCCAGCTGAGACCTCACCCACACTCCCTGGGGACGTGGGGACATGGCAGTACTGTCCTTCTGGGACGCGAGAGATTGCCCTGCAGGGCTTGCCCAAGTGCATGCTTGGCCAAGGCATTGCGGGCCCTTCCATCAGGAACCCGGACTTTACTGCCGGGGTTCCTCCTGCCCCCTGCCAGGCTGTTCCGGCTACATGAGCCCTGCCTGCTAGTTGCCCAGATCTTCTCCTCAACATGCTACACACCTGCCAGGTCTGCCCTCTCTCCACCTTCCATCTGGAAAGTTCTTCTAGTCCCCTCCTCTCTGCCAAAGTCTATAATGATTTTCAAGGCTCAGCCCAAACATCACTCCCCACCCCAGACTTCTGCTAGTTACTTGTTCACTCACCTGACTCCCAGGCTGGATGGCAGGTCCCCTTGAGGGTGGGGGCAATATCATGGCCCTGTCTTTATCCCTAATCCTGGCAACTGAGTGACCTGCCCCGTGCCTCAGTTTCCATTTCTGTAAAATGGGTTAATAACAGGACCTGCCTTACAGGATTGCCAGAGGATGAAATGAGCCAGTGCACATAAAACAGAGGGGCCGGACCCGCCGTAGCGCCTGGCCGTGTTAGTGCCAGGGGCTGCGTCCATCTGCTCAGGTTTCTATATCAGAATGCCACAAACCAGGAGACAAACAACAGAAATTCATTTTTTCACAGTTCTGGGAGCTGGAAGTCCAAGATCAAGGTGTTAGCAAGGCAGATTGTGTCTGTGTCCTGATCTCCTCTTACAAGGACAGCAGTCATACTGGATCAGAGCCCACCCAAGTGACCTCATTTAACCATAGCTACCTCTTCAACGGCCCTTCTCTAAATGCAGTCACATTGGGGTTAGGGCTGCAACACGGGAATTTCAGGTGGACACAATTCCACCATAACAGGAGTTACTGATGTCTGTGAAGTGAATGAATGAATGAATGAATGAGTGGAGTTGTGCAAATGAGACACTTCCTTTCTGCCCAGGGAAGTTGCAGATGCACCGACGAGCTGGGCTCTGTTTTACATTGAGGGCAAACCGCGAATCTGCCTTTGTGTGCATTCTTTCCACACTCTGCTTCCCGCCCATAAGCTTGGAGTGGGGTGGTTGGGGGACCTCCTTTTGGGACAGAAACACTGGTAAGAAAGAAATGCTTGGGAGCATTTCCCCCCGGACTTCGGCTTCTGTGGCCAACAGCTCTGTGTCCTTCTGGGATCCGAGGTGTGAAGCAGGAAGGAGGCTTTTGAGTGCAAACCCTTGGCGTTTTGCTTACATGAACAGAAGAGATCTGACCCCGGCTTTGCTGGGAGCAGAAAGGCCTGCTGCACAGTGGCTGTGAGGCCGAGCTCTTCTGGCACAATCTTCTCTGCTGCTTGTCACCTGGGGGTCAGGGGGAAGGTGCACAGGCTCTGGGTCCTGCGGACCTGGTCCCCACTCCACCCTGGCGTTTCTTAGTTGCTGACCCTGGGCATGTCGTGTCACTGCTCTGGGCTCCATTTCGCCCGCTGGAAGGGTGCACCCCCAGGGTTGCCGTGGGGTGGTCATCGTGAAGGCCAAGCTCAGCTCCAGGCATGGGCGTGGCACTCCCGAGAGTCCATCCCTGCTCCCTGGCACCCAGACTTCCTCAGGACCCAGCACAGAATAGGTGCTCAAGATGTGTGTTGACTGACTGACTGAGGGCATCACATAGAGCAGGCCCACAGGCAGATTTGCGGACCCACCTTCGCCCTTCCTGAAGGGCGTTCTATCTTCCCAGCACCCCTTAGGCGTGGCCCAAATTCCAGCCTGTCGTTTGCACAAGATCGGCCTCAGTGTGGGGAGACTTTAGTTCTGAAAGGGCACACAGCGGGCCTGGAGGCAGAGGCCGGGTGCAGGTGCGGAGGGACGACAGCGCCCTGGCCCAGGGGCCGCTCACACAGTGTGCCCCAGTGGCCATCGCAAGGTGGCAGACAGCGCCGAGGCCAGAGGGCCTTAAGCGTGTCAGAGAGTGCATCAGAGCACTTTCCTTCTGGTCTCTGTGGCTTTGTGATGCTACCTGGCCCCTGGGGGAGAGGCCTTGGTTTGTTTTTGTTTGAGCTGACAGGTAGCTGGCTGCACACTGGGCCTCTGCGGAGGTCAGCAGGGCTGTAGGGCAGCGACCTCTATGCCACTGGCCCGGAAGGAGGCTGCAGGGCAGGGGCCTCTGGCCTGCAGCTTCTGGTGGTGTCTTGGTGAAAGCTAACCCCAAAACAAAACTGCCCATTCATTGGGCACCCACGCCCCTCAGGGCACCATGAGTAGCGCAGTACTTCTGAGAAAAATTCGAGGGAGGGAAGTTCATTCCAAGAAGACAGAAGAAAGAAGACCATGTGGGCAGCAGAGTCCCGGGAAGACATTGCTGGAGGCCTCGAGGGGCTGGAGGGGCAGAGACAGTACTTACTTCTGTAGGTGCTGGGGAGACATTGAATGTTGTTGAGCAGGGGGGCGGGGTGCATCTTAGCAGTGCAGGGTGCTGGGCGCAGGTCCAGTCTTACACGTTATGCTAGTGGCTTTCCAGCTGTGCTCCCCTGGGCCCTTTGGGGACTCCTGGGCTGAGGAGGACGTGGGGAAGCCAAGCTGAATCCCTGCTCCCCCTTTGTCCCTACTCCTCAGGCCAGGCGACCTCATTTTCATGTTCGACTTCTTATGTATCCTGCTTTCAGATAACACTTAACTTGAATGAAGTTTCCTGCTGCTTAAAACTTGTTAAAACCCTTTGTATAAGTGAAATTGCTGTGATATGATTTAACTTTCATATATTCACTCATCAAACTCAGCCTGAGTGTCCTTACTCTAGGGCCTGGGCTGGATAGTGCCAGGGTCTCGGATGATCCAGACAAGGTCCTGGCTGGGAGGAGCCCACTCTCCTGCAGGGCAGTGCCCAGGCTCAGGCCATGGGGCGGGCCCAGTTGGTGTTGCCCCCAGAAGTCAGGGGAGGCTTCTTGGTGGAGGTGATGCTTAATGAAGCCCTAAAGGGTAAACAGGAGTTTCCCTTTGTGACAGGGAAGAAAGGGCACTACTGGCCGAGCGACTGCATGTACAAAGGCGTGTGTGCCTGCTGGGGAGGGCCCGGGCTCAGGCCTGGTGGAGCTCAGGGTCAAGGTGGGGGACATAGGAGTGCACAGAGGGGTTGGCGAGAAACCTGCCAGGCTCCCGGGATGCATGTCAAAGCTGGAACCTTCCCTGGTGTTGCCCCAGGGTTAGGTGCACGCTCTTCCTCAGTCTTGCTTTGGGAATGCACGCTCTCCAAAGTGTCACACTGAAAGGTTTCCGGTGAAGACCGTGTGGGCCTGGACTTAATGGGCCACATAGGGTTCTGATCTGAGCCCTCCTAACCCCACTGTGGGACCCTGGCGAGTCTATGCACCCTGAGGCCGTTTCCCTGCCTAGAGGATGGGGTGTTCCTGTGCACACCCCAAGTGCTGTTATGGAGCAGGCATCTCCCCACAGTAGGCCCTTGGATACCAGTGAAATAGTGAAGGGCAGGCACGGAAACACGGTAGCCTTGGGGTGAGAGCTTGAGCCCAACTGCTGGGTTTGAGCCCCTCTGTGCCTCAGTTTCCTCATCTGTAAAATGTGCTTTACTGTTTTAGCACCTCTCTGCAGGGTGGACGTGAGAGTTGAGAGGTGATACACGTGGTGGGCTTGCCCGTGGTGGTCAGTGAGGCTCGAGATGATGGTGCGGTGGGTGGCGCCCGGCCCCCAGCACAGGCAGCCGCCCCTCTGTGAGTTCATTTCCCCAGGCAGTGTCCTGCCCCAACCTGGGGCGTCCAGCTCACTGCTCCTCTGGTCTCAGTGTCCTCAGGGGCACTTTCGAGCATAGCCTCAAGTGTCCCATCTCTGGGCAAGCTTCTCCAGGGCCACACTCTGGGCGCTGAGGGGCAGGACAGGCTGGGGATGCTCAGGCGTAGCCTCGTTGGGTCCAGGAGCCTTGGGGTTGTGTGAAGACAGCCCGGCCACGCTGAGGCACTTGCCACGTCGCCCACTTGGGGGAGAAGTACCCGGGCCCCAGTGGGCAGGGATGGAGGGAGGGAGGGGCAGCGGGAGCGTGGGGAGAGCAGGCAGGGTGCAGGGCCACGCCTCCATGTTGCTGGGCTTCTCCTGCAGAGCCCTGAGCTGGCGGGTGAGACGCCAGTGTGACCCGGCAACCCTGATCCTCCCTCCCGATGTTCTGGGGTGCTACGGGGAGGCAGGGTGTGGGCAGACCAACGGGATGTGAGCCACCCCCGTGCCAGCAAGTCCAGTCCTGGGCTGGCCCCACAGGAAATGAGGCAGTGGCACCTTGCGGTCCCCACGCTGAGGGAGGCATTTCCCCAAGCCCTAGAAGACACTGTCCCCACCCTGCCCTCTTCCTGTTGGGGCACACTGGGGCACTAACCAGCCCACCCCCCAGTTGGTGGCTAACCCATCCTGCAGGGCCCCACGCATGGATATCTGTGGTGCCGGTGCCCCCGTAGAGCTGACCCGTGGTCAGAAAGCAGCTTGGATCAGATGGCTGTCCCAGGCCCACCATGTGCCTTGTGCCCAGGTGTGGGAATGAGCCTGTAGGAACCACACTCTGAGAGCTGTGTCATCGAGGTTTGGCAAGGTCGACTTCCCTTCCAAGTGGGGACTTGGTCGGAAAGGCTTGGCCCAATGTTCGGATCTGGGGTGTGAGTAACGTGCTCCCTGATCCCTCCCGCTAGTTCCGGGGGCTCACTCCTCAGCAGTCCCTGACAGCCCGATGCTGTGTCTTCACATCTGCAGCCAGGACCCTGCTGTGAACTTGCAACCACCTTCCCGAGGCCCGGACGGTGCGCTCAATACACACGGCTTGTTGAAATCTGTCGAGGTCCCACGATGACACCAGGTGCCACGCTGCCACCAAGGACTTGGTTTCTCTCTCTCTTTCCATCACCTACTTGCCCCTTCTTGCCGCCTGCTGCCTGGGGAGCGTCCGAGATGCCCAGGCTGAAGGCAGAGCTAAAGTTTGCTGGAACCTTCTTCCAGATGCCCTACCAGAAACGTCAGAGGAAATTAGAAAGAAAGTGATGTCAGGACGGAGGAAGTGGCAATTCAATCAGTGGTGCAGCTCTTTCCCCAAATTAAATTATTCGTCATTTCCTGGTCCTTAAAATAATTACCTCTTTCACTTTTCCCCTCCACTGTGAAGGGACTTCCTTGGCTGTCTGGAGGAGAAGGGAGCTGCGGGGCCCTCCCAGCCTGGAGCGGGAGCATGACCTGCCCTCCGGCGCGACCTCGCCGCCAGCCTGGCACGCCGGCCCCTCCTCTGCACGGTGGCCACACGCTCGGTGTGGTCAGTGGGGAAAAGGCAGAACACCCACAGCGACACGTGTGCGCTGATGTATGTGCCACCGTGCCAGGATCTTCACGCACACGACGAGATCCTGTCCCAAATAGAAATTTTCGAAGGATGAGATAAAAAGTGAAGTGGCGATCTGGTCATTCTGCACACCCAGAGGCTCAGGTGCACATGCTGCCGCGGGGGCCATGAGCAAACCGGCCCCGGGCGCCTCTCCTCCCGCGCCCCGCCCCCAGGCCGGCTGGTGTCCTTCCGGCATGAAGCCAAGAGTCCTGGGCAGGGCGTTCTGAGTGCATCACCTCTGACCCCCGCTTCATTCCCCAACCCCCGCCACCCAAAATGTGGTCTGTGAACCGGGACATGAGGCCTTGCCCTGCCCTGCCCGCTGGGAATCCGCACTTTCACAAGATCCCCGCACGGGACCCTGGCGCACCTCTGGGAAGCGCTGCTCTGTGCGCTGGAGTCTCCCGCTGTCCTGTGGCAGCCGGACATGGCTGGAGTGTGACAGGCAGTGCATCGGGCTCACCTGTCTCTGTGCCCAAAGCTCTGAGGAAAAAACTCAACTTTGACGAGCAGCTGCAGCGTGAGCATCAGGGAGAGGATGCAAGGGCCGACCTGGGGAGCACTGGACCTGCCCGCGTGCGCGGCTTCCTCCGTCTGGGCTCTGCGGCGGGACGGCAGCCGCAGGTGCTAAGGCTGGACCAGGTGCCTGCTCCTCTGCGAGGGACTCGGCAAGGGTGGGAACCGGGAGGATTTGGAGTCAGGTTGGGGCCTCACTCCCAGCTCCCTCACCTGAGAGCAGGGGCTGTGAGCGAATCTCTTATGCTCCTGAGCCTCAGTTTCTTCATCTGCAGGGTAGGGAGAAGGCCAGCGGCACGATCCAAAGGTGGGCTCCGGACAGCCAGGAGTGGACTGAGAACATTGGCCGCTGTTCTGTGCTGCTTGTGGGCCAGGCAGCAGGCCAGGGTTGGGTAGTGCACCTGGCACCCTCTGAGACACTTGCGCCCACTGGCTCTGAAGCTGGGGTCCCTGCCTTCCCGTGCACCACGGAGGCACGCACGTTCTCGGCGTGCATGTTGTCATCTGTCTCCAGAGTGCCCTCTGCTGCTCAGAGTGACCTCCTCCATGGGCGGAGGTGACCTCACTCCGGCTCTGGATCTGGCACACGGGGGAGCTGGGGGCAATGGGAGGCCAGCTGGATCTGGCGCCTGCTTTGCGTGGCACATGGATGACGCCTGCTACATACGTGTGGAGTGAATGAATAGTGATTACATGTTGCGAATGCTCCCTGTCTGCTGGAAACCCCTCTAAATGCTTGTCACAGAGTCCTCACGCAGCCCTTCCAGGCATTCCTGTTGTCATCCCCATTGTACAGCTGAGGAAACTGAGTCAGCAACAGTATAGGACCCAGGGATCCAGGGACCTGAGACTCAGCCCTGACCGCCATGCTAGAGGGTCTGTCTGAAGGAATGATTGGAGGCGGAGCACTGGCCCCAGGTTAATATGATTGGCTGCATGGCCTGGAAATAGAACACGGGGCTCTGATGTCAGAGAGACCCAGCTTTGAGACCTGGACACAGTCTAGCTGTTTGACCTTGGGACGGGAGGGGGAAGGGTACTTGGCTTCCCTGGAGCTCAACTCACATATTTTGAAAAAGGGATTTAGAAAGGAAACACCGGGGCATAGTAGGTGCTTAATAAATGTTTCCTTTCCAGAGTGGAGGCACGAGTTTTATTTGTCGGGTGTCCCTGAGGGTGGGGGTGGGGAAGCTCCTGACTCCAGGGCCTCCAGGGACAAACCGTGATCTGCTTGGACAAGGCCTCGCTGGTCCCCACGCCCCTGTTAAAACGATAGATGCCAGAGGCTGGCAAAGTGATTTGTTGTTTAACTTTGGGGGAAAAAAAATCCGTGATTCGTGCTTATTGAATTTGGAAATAGTGGTGAGGAAAGTTGGGCAGGCTGGGGGCGGCGGCGCCGCTCTCATCCCCTGCTCTGGAGCATTATGTGGTGCATACTAATGGCCCTGATTAGTTTTTCAGCAGGAGTGCTACCCCACCTGCATACTGATGCACACGGACTGGCACGAAGTTGGCTTCCCAGTTGTCACACTGGGAACAGATGCAGCGGCAGAGACTGGGATACAGTTGGCTGGTGGCTTCACACCGGCAGCTCTGAGCACTGTGCCGGTGCCCTGGGAAATGGCACGGGTGTCTCATTTCTTTATTTGTTTTTCTGGAACCATGAACCACAGTATTAATTAACTCATTCACTCAGGAGGCATGTGTTGGGCTGCTACTCTGTCTGGAAGTGAGCTAAGAACTGGGGATGCCACAGTAAACCAGACATGTGTGCACAGTCTGGAAATTTTCCAGTCTAGCAGAGCAAAATGCAGGCAGACAGCTTCACTGTCAGGCGATATCACAGTGCTGGGATACAACCTGCAGAACCTGCCCAACCACCCATGGGTGAGCCCCTAACTCGAGTTGGGGGAGCTCCATGAGGGTGGGGCAGGTGGGATCTTCTGTGATGGACATTGAGGGATGAATAGAAGTTCACCAGGGAGAAAAAAGGGCACTATAGGAGAAGGTGCAGCCTGAGCTCAGGAAGCCCTGACGGAGGGACTGGGATCTATTCAGGGAAAAGGGAGCAGTGGGTGGTGACTAGCGTGGGCTGAGTCCCGAGAGGGAGGGAGCAACGGAAGGATCTCAAGCAGAGGAGCGCCGTGTCATCAGATTTGTTGTCTAGGAAGGTGCGTGTTGCATCAAGAGCGCTGTTTCAGGGTGAAGTGTGCCCATCAAATGTGGTGAGAGACAGGACTTGGGGAGCCACGTGCTTGGCAATGCCAACAAACGGCTGCTGTGACCATTGCTGTCGGGATTGGTCAACAATAAAAACCAGACCAAAAGCTTGTCTCAGTGTACCCTACAATCCAGCCTTCCTGGCTTCTGGCACCGTCGAATGTGCTCGTGTGTGCTGTGCACCAGGAGGAGCCCAAGACACCTAAACTGGGAGGGGGAAAGTTTGGCCACGGTGCCTTCCTTCTAAAAGCCACCAGCTCCGTCATCGGCCACCAGTGCAGCCCTGCCTCACCCGGCCGGAGGGCCAGATAGCACTGTGGGCCTTTGCCCCGGGCTCTGGGTGTTCCGGCTAACTTATCACATCTTACCTCTCTAGAAAATGAGGATTAAAAAAATACCCAGTTGGCAGGATTTTTGTGGCCGTGAATTGAGGACAGTTACTGGCTTTTCTGTGGGGCTGATAATACCTGTGGTGGCTGAGTCGGAGCAGCCCATGGTGCTCCGGCCCCTGCAGGGCCAGGGGACGCCTGCGACCCCAAGTGAGGCAGGCGGCCCCTGGGTTGGAGGCCTCTGCTCAGTGGAAACGTTCTCCTACATCTAGCCCTGAAGAGTCGCAAGGGCATAAATATTTAATCTCAGTGGTTGTGATTCTCCTTTGCACTGCTAATGCTTTTTTCTTTTTAATTTAGCAGAACAGTGCAAATCTTGTGGGTGTCCTTACAGTGTAAAACGTGTGGTGCTCTGGCTTCATTCCAGCTGTCGTGGGACCTGGCTGGGGTGGAGGCGAGCTGGCTCCTGCGTGGTGCGGGGAGGGGAGGTGACAGGACCCCTCCACGTGGTGCTGCACAGAGCCAGGGCACTGGAGTTGTCTCGTTCCTGCCGATTTTGCTGTTTATAGTAACATCCGCCATCTCCAGAGGCTTGTGCTAGAGATATGCATTCGCTTTTTTCAAAGTTTGCTGTTTTCTTCTTTATAACAATGCGTAGTCATTGTAGAAAATGTAGAGGATATTGAAAAGAAAAAAATTCACGCGTGATCCTATTCACCAAAGATAATAAGCTCTGCCTGTCACAGTTATGCATTTTTACGTACCATCTCTGTCAAGACTGTAAACAGAACATGCGTCGAGCAGAGGCTCAGTTTATTAGCAGCTACCATTTTTGAGCACTGGGCTACTTGTTGACAGGGTTACTTTGCAGTAACCCTGGGAGGTAGGTTCTCTAACTATTTCCATTTTGCAGATGAGGAAACTGAGATTCAGAGAGGCCAAAAACCCTGTGCAAGAGCAGCATGCCAGGGCCAGGGCCAGGCTGGAACACAGGGCCCAGCTTGATAGAAATTGAAAATAAAATGTCACCAAATCTCACAACTCAAGCACTGCTGCTATCAATGTGTTGGTGCACATTCATTCTTCCAAACATTTTCCTCACCAAGGAACACGAACCCAGACATTCTCCTTGAGTGGTTATCTGCTATTAACAAACATCCCCAAACCAAAAGGTGTCTCCTGGTCTCGTCCCAGTCTGATGTGGCCCTTGGGGTGGATGGGGCATCCTGCACGTCTTCCTATGGTCATTCAGGGGCCCAGGTTCTTTCTACCTTGTGGCTCTGCCCTGCTCCAGATCTCTGAGGCCCTGAGGGTGGGGAGAGGGTGGAGGGATTGCACAGGGGAGGGTGTCGGGGGCCAGTCCAGAGTGGTGCCCCTCACTTCTGCCACATCCCACTGGCCAGAACTCAGCCACATGGGCGACATCACTTGGAGGAGGCTGGGAAATACAGTCCTGGGGGAGGGGCCGGGGAGAGAAGCAGCTCACTAAACAGTTCTGGAAACTGCACTGTTTCCAACACATACACCCACCCCACGCCCACCCATTACCTGTCGGAACCCACTACTCTCTCTAGCCGTGGGGAGAGAACACAGAGCCCTTTAGGAGGCGGCCACCTGGGCTCAGGTTGACAGCTGGGGAGGCGTGAGCTGGGGGAGCCAGGGCAGGAGAGGTGGGGAGATGCGGGACATTCAGGAGACACAACTAGGGTCCGAACCCTTACATACGCGGATGGGAGAGAGAGAATCCGGGCAGACTCCCGGTTTTCTGGCTGGGGAGATTCCCTGCGAGGTGGCCCCAGGAGCAGGCCTGGGAGGAAGAGGCCCTTGGGAAGTCCCAGGAACCTGGCCAGGTGCTGTCCCCTGACTTCCTTTTGCCACGTGACTGGTCATGGCTTGGGAGTGGGGGAAAGATCTAGAAGCACACTGCTGCCTTTCTCTTTGGAGACACTTGGGGCTTGTGTATGCATGTGGCTCAGGGGCTCTGTGGCTGGAAGCAAACAGCCCGAGCGTGGGCCGAGCACTTGGAGGGAGGACCGAAGCCTCGCTAGGCCTCACCCTGGCACCTGCACGGTGCAGTCTGACTTCTGCCCAGGTGGCTTCTGCTTGGTGGCTGTAGTTCTCCCAGCCCGAGCAGGTCACGGACTGTTCTCTGGGTGTCGGGGAAGCAACCTGGGAGATCAGTGAGGCCTGTCTGCTGCCCTCAAGGCTGCCAAATGTGGGTGAGTGACACGGCCCCCCAGGTCCCCACCCTGGAGCTTCGTCTGTGTGGACTGTCGCCAGGACGGTGGTGGCTGAGTGCAGTGCTCCCTGAGGCGCCTGTTCTGTGATGCCCCTAGCATCAGGAGCCCAGCCTAGGGCCTAGGTTGGCCTCAGGGTTGGACAATAGAGGACGTGGCAACTGCCCAGTGTCCTTGTCCTCAGAGCTGTCATCATCATGGTGGCCCTGAGTCAGGTGACGTTCTCATTCGAAGGTGAGAAGAGTAGGAGGGCGGCTGGCCCAGAGCCCCAGCTCCTCAGAGGGGTCTGGGAGACACTGCTCACAACCATGCTGAGCTGGGCTGGGTGGACTGGCCAAGGCCACCTGGGGTGTCCAAGGAGCCAGGGCTCCAGTCCCAGCCCTGGCCTCTGGGGCAGATGCCACCTACGCTTGGCCTCAGTCGTGACATGAGGGGCTGCTCCTCAAAATGCTCTGTGGCCCTGGCTGCTGTGGCCCCAGGAGCCCGTCCCAGCACAAGGACCCTTTCCATTGTCCTGGGTGCTTTTCCACCACTCAGGAGTCTGTTCTACTGGTGGGACCCAGGGATGCTCCAGCCCAGTGGCCCCTGCATCCTTGGGGAGGGATGCAGGGCTGGTTTTGAGTGGGATCCTGCGTAAGGGGCTGGCGCTGCCCACCCCCGCTGGTCTCAGAAGCAGGCGTGCCCCTCTGCCCCATGGAGCCACCGAGGTGTGAGACTGGCAGCTGGTCCTCGCTTGGTCCCCCCAGCTCCATGCCGTCTCAACTGTCCCTTGCAGGGCACAGTTCTCTGTCCCCACATCACTCTGCCACTCTCTTCAGAAATGCTCCGTTCCCCATTTCCCCCTTAAACACTGGTCACCAGGCTTCTCGTGAATAGCCCAGGTCTGAGCGGGTCTTGACCATCCCCCTTCCAAGTACGGGGCTGCCTCAGGCCCCAGCCTTGTTTATGGAGACCGAGTCCCGCGGACCTGGCCACCCACAGCACCAAAGTCTTTTGTACACAGCTGCAATGGAGCTGCTTCCATCCCCTCGTCCCGCGTGGCCATCTCAGTATCCCCGGGACCAGCCCAGGGCCTAGAATACAGGCGGTGCTCAGACTGTCTACTTCATTTGATTTCATTTATTTTTGCAGGTACGGGGTCTCACTCTGTCACCTGGGCTAGAGTGCAGTGGCATCATGATAGGTCATTATAGCCTTCAACTCCTGAGCTCAAGCGATCCTCCTGCCTCTGCCTCCTGGGTAGGTGGGTTACCGGTTCTCAACGCCACACCTGGCTAATTTTTTTTTTTTTGTGGAGATGAGGTCTTGCTATTGCCCAGGCTGGTCTCAAACTCCTATGCTCAAGCGATCCTCCCATCTTGGCCTCCAAAAGTGTTAGGATTACAGGCGCGAGCCACTGCACCCAGCCACGACCATTTTAGAGGCATACTATGAAAAACGATGTGTGTATAAGCATTGAGGGTTGGAGTTACTCTCTGCCTGTGTGAGAGACACGGAAGACTCACAGTTCTGGATGCGGTGGGTGCACTTTGGGAAAGGCTCTCTGAACGCATTAGAGCATGGAGTGAATGAACGGACGCGTGCTCAGGAGCAGGGCCTTGCGTTTCTCTTCACCCGGCCTTACCTTTCCCGGCTGCGACGCACTCTCCAGCCCCACCTGGTTGCCTGGGATCCTAATCATCTCTTCACCTGTTGACAGATTCTCACTGTCGGCGTGGAGGGGTCGAGGTTGTTGAAAGGCCAGGCTGTTCTCTGGCATTCAGGGGCTGGGGCTGGACGTTGCATCTGATCCTTCCCTTCCTGTTCAAAACACCATATCTGGTGTCAGGCAGCTCTGTGTTTGAATCCCGCTCCACCATCTGGTGGCTGTGTGACCTCGGGCAAGTCATTTAACCTCTCTGAACTACAATGTGCTCATTTGTAAAATAGGAAAAATAAACAGCACTACTCCAAAGAATTGCTGTGAGGGGAGCCGTAACACACACAAGTGCTTAGCACAGTCTGACGTGAGAGTTAGATGAGAAATGACGGCAGTGTTGATGGTGATGGTGATGGTGGTGGTATTGACAATGACCATAATGAAAGTCACAGCAAGGGACTGGAAATAGAATGACAGACAGTCCTCGCTTGCGTGGCTCGTCTCATGAGCAAGGGCTCTTTCTCCCAGAAACCTGGTGCTTTGGGAGTACACAGGGGTTTGCTGCACACCGGATTCAAAGCTGTGGTCGCGTCCCTTCCCTCAGGCTCGCTGGGTGGCTGAGGGTGGGAGGTGACGCAGCAGAACCTCCAAAGGAGTCCTGTTTATCCACACAGACCCTGCTCTCAAAACTCCCGTCCAGTCCGTGGCTTCCTTCTGGCCGAGGGCTTCCAGCTCCCTGCCTGTGCCCCCAGTCCCAGCTGCTCGTGAGCCTCTCAGGGGTCTGCCAATTACACAGCCGGGCCCCCACCCAGAGTCTGATTAAATTGGGTTGCAGAGGGCCCCCTGTGGCTAAGAAATCTCCCCAGGTGATTCCAATGATTCCAATCTGCAGCCCAGACTGAGAATCCCTGTAAAGAATTTCATTCTTTCTCATGGCAGGGCTGCTTAAAACAACCCCGCCTGGCATCTGGTGAACAGGCCTCTGAGATTAATGGCACAGCTAGTGACCCCTCAGCGTTTGTCACCAGAGAGAGTGAGGCAGTTGTCACCAGACAATGGGTCCTCACGTTCAGCCCTCTTAAAAAAAAAAAGAGTGGAAGTCAGAGGACAAAAGGATGTACTGAAATCACAGGGCCAGAGGGTCCGGTGTCCCTCAGGCAGGTTCGTGGCCAAGGGAAAAACTTTCCTTCTCCTCCTTGAGCCTTTTCTGAGATCAGATGAGATCATGTGCTTTCAGGGTGGTGTGGCCGTAGAGTCCTTGAGCCTTTTCTAACAGATGAGGAACTGGGGCCCAGATTGTTTTCAGTGCACTGTTCAGGGCCACACAGCAAGTCACTGTATCTATCTACTCATCCACCATCCATCCATCCATCCATCCATCTTCCCATGCATCCATCCATCCTCCCATCCATCCATCCATCCTCCCATCCATCCATCCATCCATCCTCCCATCCATCCATCCATCCTCCCATCCATCCATCCATCCTCCCATCCTCCCATCCATCCATCCATCCATCCTCCCATCCATCCTCCCATCCTCCCATCCATCCATCCATCCATCCTCCCATCCATCCATCCATCCATCCATCCATCCTCTCATCCTCCCAGCTTCCTATCCATCCACCCATCCAGGTGGGGTGAGGATGGACAGGTGCATAGGTCCTTCCTGGCAGCCTTAACAGCCAGGCAGGAGGTCAGCTGTGCCCTGGGGCCAAGGAGAGCACAAGAGCTGTCCTAGGACGGAGAGCCTGGTAGCTGTGGTGAGGATCTGGGGAGAGATGATTGGGACACACAGGATGGGCCCTGAGGTTGGACTTAGTGGAGGAACAGTCAGGACTGAGCGTGGGAGCAGACAGAGCCCTGCTCCTGCTCAGCCTGTGTGGGGCTCGAAAGTCCCTGGGGGCCAGTGAACCGGTGCACACTGAGTGTGGGTTCACTGCCTCACCCCAGGCCTGAAACAGGGCTTGGGACCTGGTGGGGTCTCTGCGAACGTCTCATGCCTAAAGTCGGGAGATGCCAGAATGACACGGAGGAGGAGGCAGATGCCACTGGGGAGGTGAGGAGAGTGCCAGGTCAGACAGAGTGGCCGGGGGGCCTCTTCGAGGAGAAGACATCTGAACTGAGCCCCAAATAAGGGAGGAGGCTGCCTGGAAGGACCTCCAGGTCCACAGGGAAGAGATTTCCAGGCAGAGGCCAGGGGGTCCGGGGGCACCCTTCCGTGGCCCAGCCCTGCAGGGACAGGGGAGATGGGTATGGGTGAGTGTGTTGGAGCCAGCGCACGCCCTGGCCGGCCCTCCTCGCCCCGCTGCACTCGTGCTCCTGCGCTTCCCAGCGCCGCCTTCGGATTTCACAGAACACATTTTCCATTTCTAAGGGCAATCTGGTGGCCTTCTCTCTTTAGAAGGAGACCATGTCTCTGTGCTCCCCTGTGATTATCTTTTCAATTAAACCCAGACGCTGCCAGGGTTTTCGTAATTCCACTTATGAATTCATGAGAAAAGGCTTCAGACCCGGGGCTGCTGTCTGGGCCATAATTTGCTCTAAATGGGAGTTGTAAATGATACGACGTGGCCGGGCAGCTGGGCCACTTCCCCTTTGCTCCAGGGGAGGCTCCTGCCCTCGACCCACCCTCGGGTTCCAGGGTCATCACCACGTAACCTGACCAGGACCCCAAGGGGAGCAGGAGCTAAGTCCCGTCCCTTGCACGTGGAGCCCAGGTTCTGGGAGCAGACACGTGTAGGAGAGGCAGGTCCCTGGGGCTAATGACCCTGTCAATGATCAGGCTTCTTCCTCTGGGCCTGGAAAGACGCCTGCTTTGGGGGTGATGTTTGTGGAATGCAGCGTTCGGTGCTCAGGTAGAATTACCCATGGGGGGGTGCGGGCGGCCTCTGCCCAGGACTTGCTGAAGTCTCCACTGCACTGGGCATGGTCCATGTGTCACTGTGCCACCTCCCAACTGCCCTCCGAGTCCTATAGCTCAGCAGGTTAGAACTGGCCCCCTCTGGAGGAAGACCCAGAGATCCAGTCCAGCTCCTTGTCCCTAGCTTCTGGCCCCTGGCCTCTCTGAGATGTGGTGTCATCGTCTGCACCACAAGGATGAATGCTGCTCTCAGTGGACTGCCGTGGCACTGGCCTGTAGCTCAGGATACACAGGAAGGCTCCGTGCTGGCAGCTCTTGTTCCTCGGTGCCACCCTGGGCTGGCTGCTGGAGGCACCAAGAAACCTCAGACTGAAGGAGCCACAGGGGACAGGCAGGCCCATGGAGGTGCCGGGACAGAGGGGAGGCCAGCGGCTGGCTGACAGGGCACTTTCCCGCCCGCTGGGCTGGGGAAGATTCAGGGCAGGCTTCTCGGAGGAGGTGGCAGCTGAGCGGGAGTTCCCTCCGTGGGGAAGGGCAGGATGGCAGGGCAAAGAGAGAGGTGGGCATGGCAGGGAGCATCCAGAGAGCCCATGCTTGGTCAGGCCGGCACTGTGACCCAGGCAGGTTGTGGCAAGTGGGAGAGCCGACCTCGAAAGTCCTCAGCCTCAATGCCAAACCCAAGCGCAGGGCAGCTGCCCTCGGGGCGGCCTGGGAAGGAGCGGACAGAGACCCCTCCCTCCTGCCCCTCTGCGCCTCAGGGAGGCAGACTCAATCTGGAAGGCGGCCAGGGAGCTGGTGCATCCCACCGGCCCCATCCCATTACCATGAGGCTGCCTGGAGGCTGGTCCCGCCCAGGGGCCTCATTATGTTTCTAATGAACTTCCTGCCGCGAGGCGCCCACACTCTAGGTCCCCATCTGATTGGGGGCGAGGGCGGGATTAACAAACTTCATCAGCTCAGATCATGAAGAGGAAACCACAACCCAAGTGGATGAGGCCAAAATGTTCATCACAGAAAAAATTCTTAATTCATGAGCCCATTCCTGTCACGTATATATTTTATTTTATTGATTCTTTTGCCGAAAGTGGTATCGAGCCCTGGCATGTGCAACTTTGTGTGCTAGACACAGCGGAATTTCCCAGATAAACCTCTGGGCTCAGGATGTCGGCTGACCTTCATTCTAGACATCGATTATTACTTTTTGTGATATTAAAGTATCAAATGGAGGGATATTATTAGGAACACACATGCTAACGACTAAACATGAGCGACTGCTTCCAGAGCATATTCCATCAATAAAACGTCAACAATCACGTGTTGGCTAAATTGACTGCAAGGGACTGGTCCACGGCCGGGAGACTGCAGCGCAGAGTCTGAGACGTGCTGGGGTGCTGCGGGGAGGGGAGAGGGAGAGCGTGTGTCCCCACGGAGCCCACAGCCCAGCCGGTGACTCGGACACCCACAGGGACGGCGGGGTGGGGGGGGTCCCAGGCACAGGCAACTAACTCAGAAGAGGGCTAACCCCTGGGGTGCAGTAGGGCTGGGGCGGCGGGTGCTCCAGGCAGAGGTGGCAGCGGGTGCGAAGGTTCGGACACAGGATGCCTGTGGAAACTTCTAGCAGCTTGGAGAGCAGAAGCCTAAGGGTCATGGTGTGGGGAGGGGTCTGGAAACAGAAGAGCCCCAGACACCAGGTGCAGAGGCATCCGCGCCGCCTGGAGGCTCCTGTCTGGGAGGCCGTGGCTAGGTGCGGGTGGGGAGAGCGGGGAGGCAGGTCCTGGCACGAGCGCGCCGGGGACAGGGAGGCTGGTGCAGCCTCCGCCAGGAAGGACTGAAGAGGTCTGGGCTCTGGTGGCGTCTGGGGGAGAAGGGGGTTCCCCACGTCCACTTTGGCTCCTCCTGACACGTTCCGTACACAAGGGCTTTTCAAACACAGCACGTTGGTGACGCGACTACCTGGCTTGAAAGTAAAACCTTCATCCAGCACCTCTGCTGCACCTGGAGTCAGCGACACTCCGCGCCCTGGCTTGCACTGGCTCTGTCAGTGTTTGTCCATCAGCGGGCCAACCGACGGTCCCCTCGAGCTGCAGCCTCAGCAGTTGTTTTCTCACCCCGGAGTCTCCAGGGCCCCACAGAGCCTGGCACGCACTCGGTGGCCAGTCAATGGGTGTTTGATAAATGCATTGAATGAATGAATGAGCGAAGGAAGGACTGTGGAGAGGGGCCGGGTTTGAAAATGTGTAGGAGGCAAGCTCGCCAGAGGTAGAGCAACGGTGCGGGCGGTGGGCAGAGCCCCTCTGTGTCAGCCTGGGCCCCGCGGCCTCCGAACCCCCCTAGCCACTCCTGGTGTTCGACGGGCTGACAGGCACCCTCCCCTCCACCTTGGGGAGCTCTTATGCAAACTTCAGAACCCCACTCTTCAGTTATTAGACAAATCTTTGCCGGGTGAAGACTCTGGGCTGGCCTTGGGGCAGATGCCCATGGCATAGTCCCTGCCTGAGAGGAGGGTGAGGGCAAGTGCTGTCGGGGGTCCCGGCTGTGAATTCTACGCGAGGTGCTGGCCGGGCCCCATTGGGAAGCCGGTCTGCTTCTGACTGAAGTCAGGAAAACATGTCACCAAGAAGGTGGCCAGGAACAGAGTCACCAGACACGGGAGAATGTGGACAGACACCCGAGGGTGCCTGATGAAGGGAGACCAGGGCCCCAGAGGCCCAGAAGCCTCTGCACCAGTCTCCTGGGGCGGCTCTCACAAAGGGCTGCAAACAACAGAAATTTATCCTCTCCCAGTTCTGGAGGCCAGAAGTCCGACCCCAAGGTGTGTACAGGGCCACGCTCCCCCTGCAGGCTCCCGGGGAGGGCTCCTCCTTGCCCCTCCTTGCCCCCACTTGCCTCTCCTGGCTGCCCCTGGCCGTCCCTGGCCACCCTGGCTTGTAGGCTCCTCACGCCATCTCTGTCTCCACTGGCACATGGCTGTCTCCCCTCTGTGTCTGGGTCTCCAGGTGACTTTACTATAAGGACACCAGTCATTGGATTTAGGGCCCCCTACTCCACTGAGACCTCATCTTACCTTGATTACACCTGCTAAGACCCGATTTCCAAATAAGGTCACATTTGCTGGTACCATGGGTAAGGACGCACATGTATCCTTTAGGGACACACAGCTCCACCCATGACATTCCTCTGGGAAATCCCCAGTGGATCCTTGTGGTCGGAGTGGGGAGCAGAGGTCACCACAGTGCCTGAGGCTGGGCAGGTGGGCAGGACCAGGCAGGAAGGGCCTCAGATGGCAGGCCAAGGAGTGGGCACTGCACCCTGGGGACAGTGGGAGCCATGGAAGAGCTGTCCATGGTGGGGAGACGAGGCCAGATCCACCTGTGGCAGGAACACCTGGCCACAAGGCAGTGGGGTGAGCAAGGATGAAATCCAGGTGTGCAGAGGCCTGGGTGCCTGAGATCCACCCTGTGTGTGGCAGATACAGCTGGTCCCACGACGGCCTGAGCGCCCCTCCCTGTGCAGTGGCCACAGCAGAGAGTCCCAGTTGGAGAGCAGAGAAGGAGGCTGCGGCGGGCCATGTCCAGCTACCTGTTCCCACCAGCTGTCTTCCAGGGGGCCCAGATCCTCACGCATGCCCTCCTCTGTGGCTGTGGACACAGGATCTGCATCTGAAGAGCCATCAGGACCCATTAGTGTGTGTGTGCATGCACGGGCACATACACACACGCACGCATGCACCTGCACATGTGAGCGCACACACACACCTACGTGCATACACACCTATGCGCATACACACATGCACTTACACATGTGCTCATGTGCACGTGCACACACATGGATACACAAACACACGTACACACAAATGCACACACAGCCGCTCTCACCTCTGACTGTGGTGCTGTGGTCCGGGCCTGGCCTAGGACTCCAGAGAACAGCTTGTCCAGTGACCAACTCTTCCCACACAAGTCCAAGAGCAAGGCAAGGCCAGGCCCCCCTCACCTGCGGATAGGAGGCAGGGGGCACCGATTCCTGGGTCTGGGTCCACAGCCGTGTCCATGTCCTTGCCCCCCAGGCTAACGAAGGACTCTGGTCTCCATGGCTGGGGCGGGGCTTGCCCTGGCTGCCTGAGAGAGAGAAGGGGCCGCGAGAAGGGAGGCAGGCCAGGGCTGGGAGGAGGAGCCAGCAGGGTTCTCCAGGGAAACAGATCCCATGGGAGCAGCTCCATGGTAGACACTGGGTGGGGGGCGCGTGGGGACAGAGCGGGAGGGAGGAAGGTGGACAGACAGATGGAGACACACAGATCAGTAGATTTATCCTGAGGACTTGGCTTGGGCACTCGTTGGGGTGAGCGGGTCAGACACCCGTCTGTGACGTCTGCAGGCCACAGCCAGCGGGGTTGGCGCCACAGTCTTGACTGGGAGTCAAGCTGGGAGAGGCAGGAAGGACCCTCCCCTGGAGGCCTCAGCAAGCAGGGTCCTGCCAGCACCTTACTTTTGGACTTTCATCTCCTGAACTGTGAGAGATAAGTGTCTGCGTTATGACAGCCCTGGGTGGCGCTTTATGATGGCAGCCAGAACAGACTGGGGCAAGCACTTGCCACGTACCAGGTCCGGGGCTTGCAACAGCCCTCCAGCGAGCGTCATCACGTTACTGTACCCTCCTGGGAAACTGAGGCTAAAAGAGTTGGAGTCATATTTACTTAGAAAGTAGCGGATCCAGAATTTTAACCTGTTTCTTAAAGGCCCAGGCTGTCCCAAACCTACAAAGGTTATTTTCCAACTTATGCTTTTCAAATATTTACGTATTTGTACCTTTCTCTGCTTTCCTGGTGTTTCTTAGAAAGCGCAGTGCAATAAAAATCAACATACAAGGAGAGGCCTCGTAGAGTTATCCTTCCCGAAGGCCCCCACAATGGACTCTCAAAAACCCTCCCGGCGGCGTCCCCTGCGCCGCGGATCGCCGCGGAATCCCAGTGTATTTCCAAGGTGGACTGACCCGGGTGTGCGAGAATTACGTCTGCATCTTCCCACGAGAGGCCGCTGCGCCATCTGTCACCCGACTTGCTCGTCTCTGTGTTTCTCATATCGGGGAACCTAAGTGGCCCGTGCAGTGCCAAGTTTGTCTCCCTCGTACGTTACGAATTCTCTCTCTAACGGAGCCAGTGCAGCGGCCTGCTGGGGAGGAACGCCGTGGCGGGGAAGCCAGGCTTCAGCGAGATTATGGGACAGGAGGAAGCGCAGGCGTCTGTGAACAGAGAGGGCTTCGGCCAGAAAGGCTGACGGGGCTGCGGACACGCCAGGAGCGCGGAGCCCTGCGTGGCCTTCCTCCCCTTTTTAACCTCCTCCCCTCGTATCCCAATTTAAAAGGGAAAAACCAAATGATCCCCTCTTTAAATTAGAGAATTCCGAGCCAGAAGAGCCTTTACACGTGGGATGATTAACAGCCCCGCCTGAGGCCGCCTTTCTAACGCCCAGCCGCCCCTTTACCTCTGGCTCTCTCCCTCATCCCTCTTACGTGTCCCCGTTGTGCCACCCCTGCTGGAAGGGGCCTCCCACAGGGTCAGGACCTTATCCGGCTGGTTCCTGCAGGGCCACAGTGCTCAGGGGCGTTTGTTGAGTGAGTGAGTGAGGACGAGGATGAAGGAACCTGATCGCCCTTCCTGTGCCGACGGACTGCTCTGAGATCTTGCTACACGCGGGCACATGCTCCCGCTTTCGTTCGTTCACTTTCCAGCTCATCCAGCTGGCCCCTTCCATTGCGCGGACGACCGTGTCTCCCTGTCACCAGGAGCACGCTGCTTTGGACAGGACGGGCCCCACGCAGGGCACCTGGACCGTCCCAGCCAAGGGGCCCCAGAGCCACCCCCATGGCCTCCTATCCCACCAGGGCGCCCTGGCTCTGCTGAGGCCACCTCACCTGCAGCAGGCTGCCCTGCCGCCCCCTGCCACCCAAGGCCCCAGGTCACTCTGCCCACCTCCTGTCTGCCTCCCGAGCTCCCCAGAAGCTGTCTCCTCCCCAGCTTCCCTGACAGCTCCCAGCACACTCTTTGCTATTTTCCCTAATAATGGAAAATTCTGGGAGGGAAGTGGAGGTCGTGGAGTCACCTGGCCTCAGGTTGCACCAGCAGGATGGGCGCCGAGGTGCGGGCTGGCTCCCGAGAGGGGCGGCTTCCCCTGGGTGGCTTGAAGCACCTAAAGCGAGCTGCATGGGGGACCTAGGTGAGGCCCCCCTGCAGAGGCAGGAAGAGGGGCTGCAGCGGGGAGGTGCTGGGTCCAAAGGAACCGGGGGGAGAAAGGGCTGGCCCTGGGATTAGGGACCCTCCCAACTCCCTCCGCCCTTGCTGCAGGGTTCCCCACCCAGCAGGTCAGTGAGTACGCGTCCCCATCACGGCCACCCTCACCTTTGAGGCCCCTGGCCCGCAGACAGACTCCACAGCATCAGCCGCAGCACAGCCTGGGATTGCCATGGCCGGAGGAAGCGTCCCTCCATCCTTCCACTGATGCCGGAGCCCCTCGTGCCCTTGACAGCAGCCCCCGCAGCCCCTGCTTGAAAGCCCCATCCAGGCCGAGAGGCCCTTGGGTGGCCCTACCCTCGCCGGCCCAGGTGGCAGCCCAGCCCAAGGGCCGCCCACAGCCAGCTGGGTCCCCGAGTGCTGCTCCTGGAGTGTGCACAGGCCTTGCAGAGCTCGGGGGCTGGGTGCGGGGTGTCTTTCTGACACCACTGCACGCAGGGTGGGCTCAGCCTCCTAGTGAGCCTGAGCCCCCTTCTCACGGGAAGGTCCCATTTGGAGCCCGGAGCACCCTCAGCGCTGGTGCCTGCGGGATCTGAACTGAGCTGTCCGTTTTCCCTCGCCGAGAGCACGGGCAACTCTGAGCCCTGGGGTAGTCTTCCATGGCTGCTGCAGAAAATCACCTCAAACCTGCTGGCTTCGAACAGCGATTTGCTCTCTCAGTCCTGGACCCAGAAGTCTGAAATCAAAGTGTCCGCAGGGCTGCATGCCTCTTCGGGCCTCCTCTGGCTTCTGGGGGATCCAGGTGTTGGCTGCTTGTGACCGCGTCACTCGGACCTCTGCCTCCGTCTTCCCGTGGCTGTCTTCCTCTGTGTCCTGTCCTCCTCTGCCTCCTGTAAGGACACGTGGCATTGGAGTTAGAAACCACTCAGATACTCCGGGATGATCTTATCACTAAGACACGTAATTGCATCTGCAAAGACCCTTTTCCAAATGAGGTCATTTTCTGAAGTTCTGATGGGGATGTGACAGATCTGGGGAGGGTGAGCTGTGGCTCTCTCTGTCCAGGGGCTCCCCGCCCCAGTGCACCCCCATGTCGTGCTCCCCAAGGGTCAGCCGCAGAGGGCGCAAAGCCCCCGTCCTCCCTCCCACGGCGGGGGCTCACCCTCCACGTGTGTGCGCGAGGGGCCACCGCAGGCCCCTCGCTGAACCAAGAAGCCCGCTGATGTCGCACAGCTCAGGGTGCCTTCTCCTGGCGGTGAGCTGAAGCTCCGTCTTCCCACGCTCGCTGGGCCCCCACTCTTCCACTTAATCAGCGGGACGATCCCTCAGTGGGCCGTGTTTCCCACTGAACGGCGGGAGGGGCGGCACCTGGATGCGGCTGTGGTCTGCCCAGGATCCCCCGCTGGGGAGAGGCACAGGGTGGTCTTGAACCCGGGACCCAGACCTCCACCTGCCCTGCCCCTACCCCCGCTGCCCCGAGAATCCCCTCCAGCATCGGTACGCGGTGCTGGCTTGCTGGCTACAATGCGAACTCGTGGAGAAATATGAAAATGGAGCTGCTTAAATTCTCTCTCATTTGCCTCTACTGGCCTCTGTGCTCCTGCCGTGTGGGGGTCGCTGGCCTGCAGGGAGACCGCGTGCTGAATGCGTTGCCCCCAGACCGGCAGAGCGGCGACGGGCCGTGCAGTGGGACGCAGCTGCCCCAGCCCACTGCCTGGCCGTCCTCTCCCCGTCTCCTTCTCTCAATTAAGCCCCAGCAGCTACAGCTCCGAGGGGCTCTGGCTGTGTGCGCTCTGCGCTTTAATTAGGGGTCACTGCAAATGATGTTATTTCCCAGGCCTGCCGTGATTCTATTAAAATTTTCCTTTGTAGACACCAGGCATAGCCCGATTCTGCAAAGGAACAAAGGAAACAAATCCAGGGCAGAGCTCCGCTCTCATCAGCAAGTTACACACTTCTGCCTCGTCACCGCCTGCGGCAGCTTGGCAGGGAGGTGACCAGCAGGCTCCGGCATCTGAGCTAACTCAGGCCTCCTGGCGCCTGGACGCTGCGCTGAGGGGGATTCTGATACTAAGGCGGTCTCGGCAGTCGCGAGCGTGGTGACCAGCTGGCGACGGGCCTGCCGTGGTTTCAGGCGAGGGCCAGGGGCTGCTGTCTGCTCTCCAGACAAGTCCTTCAGTTCTGGCCATCCTGTCCCGCCATCTCCAAGAGATGGTTGCCAGCCCACAGCGCTCAGCGAGATTCACAGTGGTGGCCACAGCTGTGCGGTCTGTGGCGCGGGCCCCACACCTGGCAAGGAAGGACTCTGAACTGGGTCCTGGGCTCTGATCGCCGTCCCAGGGGCCGCCCTCAGCCTCAGAGTTTGGGGAAGGGAGCCAGAAGAAGGAGCGATTGTCCCAGGGACCTGGCTGTGCTGCCGCAGGAGTACAGACACTTCCGTCTGCACAGACTCCTCATTCCACGCGCGCTTGCGTAGACTGGCTCCTGGAGACCCTCTGCGGGTTTCCCTGGAGCATCCTTGTCCTTTACAAAGCACTCCCAGACCTTCCCTACCCACAGGTGGGAGGTGCCCCCGGCTTCCTCCAACTCTCCAGGACAGAAACAGCGCCTCCCCGACAGACGAGAACACCCGTGAGGTGAGGGGCCCGTTAGTGGCCGAGCAAAGACGGGGCCTGTGTCTGCTCCTTGGCCACCGAGGACACGGCGTCACTGCTCCATCACACAGAAATCTACTGGACGCTGGCTGCTTCCTGCTTGTCCTGGCTTCTGAGCACCCGGATGAGGTGGATCCTTGCATCTTAAATCCGTTTATAAGGCAGCTTCATAAATGAGCCAAAAATTAGACATTTAAACTTCTCAGGCAGATGAGTCCCCTTTTGCCATCTGGTGTGGCCAGGCTGGCTTTCACCACGGTCATGGGTCACTGGCTGCACCCCTGTATTCATGCGTTCGCTCAGTGTGGAATATCACTGAAGGGCACCCCCTGCATGGTTGGCACCAGGCTGGAGCTGGGGGTGCCTTCATGGACCCACTTTCCAGTTCGGGACGTGGGTACCAGTAAAATCACTGCACAGACAGTGAGATTGAGCCTCGCGGCTGGGACAAGCCAAAGCCGGAAGCTGGCGTCCTGCGCCCGCTCATCCGGCCCCGCCTCCCTCCTTATACACTGGTCTGCAGGGCCAGGGAGCCCGGGCTGGGCACCTGGGCCTCCCGCTGGGTCTTCCTCCTTGGGTCCCTAACACCTTTCGGACGCTGCTGTTGCTCAGCTCCCTCCATTTCCCCTCATCACTTGTGGCTGCAGAATCCTGCTGCTGCCTTGAATCCGTTTCCCACTCCCTGGCTCTCCCTTCTGGGTTCTTAGGTGCTCGAGTTCCCCATCATTGCTGGTGTCCAGGCAGCATTTACGATTTATAGGGAGTCTCCCAAATGTGTGAATTTTTCAAAATGTTGCATTCCTCTTAGTGGTAACTGATCCACATAACGCATTGCCAGCCCTCCTGGCTCTCGCACATAGCATCTAGTGTCTGGATATCTGTATTTTAAATTGTCCCAGACAGTGTTCTGTTGCAGACAAGAATTCTGTTATTGCAGCTTTGAAAATCCCGTCTGTACATGACAATCAAGTTATGTAATTTCTGAATCAAGATAATCACACGTAATATAAGTAAATGCTGCATTTCTGACGTTTACGGTCTGTGTTTTAGAAAACGCAAATTGGTCGGGGGCGCGGTGGCTCATGCCTGTAATCCCAGCACTTCGGGATGCTGAGGCGGGAGGATTGCTTGAGGTCAGGCATTCAAGACCAGCCTGAGCAAGAGTGAGACCCCCGTCTCTACTAAAAATAGAAAAATTAGCCAGGCGTGGTGGTACACCTGTAGTCCCAGCTACTCGGGAGGCTGAGGCAAGAGGATCACTTGAGCCCAGGAGTTTGAGGTTGCAGTGAGCTACAATGATGTCACTGCACCCTAGCTGGGTGACAGAGTGAGACCCCGTCTCAACAACAACAACAAAAAAATATGAAAAAAAGAAAACACAAATGCTGGATCAAACCCCAGTCAAAGGCCTTGTTCATTGGGAAAACACTCATGTGTTGTTTTTCCCTTCCTGGTGTGATGGGGCTCCCAGGGCTAAGTGCCTATGGCCGGGTGGGTGGCGGTGACACTGCTAGGGCCCGGAGCCACAGGAGGGGGTCCCCGGCTGAGCAAGTGGCTAGTGGCGAATGCCAGGCTCGGTTCTCGGTTGAAGGCGAAGGTGTGACAGGAGGGCAGCCTCCTGTTTCAGGCCTGGAAGATGCCGGGCAGCAGGAGGCTCTGACGGAAGTGGCAGGATGGGAGGTCAGAGGGCTGCTCCTGGCCAAGACCCAGCCCCGGCCCAGCAGCCAGGGCACAGGGAGGAGGGCCTTGGTGGCAGCTGGCTCTGGCTAGCTTGGGGAGCTGCTTCTGCAGAGGGACCCGGAGGCCTGGCCCCGTCTCTCTGTGCTGAGCGTCGCCTGCCTCCGTGGGTGTGGGGCTCCTCTTCTCTCTCCCAGTCCTGGCGCCGCAGAAAAGACCTTCTGACTCCGCATGGGGACCACTCAGCTCAGGGCCAGTGGCGTCCAGGAACGCCTCCCTCGGACAGGCCAGGGCTGGTTCAGGGGTGGCCTTCGGGGGCACCTCCCACGGGAATGCTCCCTGTCCCTGGGAGGATTTGGCCTTTTAGGGCATTGGACTGGGGATCGTGCTGGCACCCCAGCATCACCACTGTTGGGGGCCGGGGGTCCAGCCTCAGAGCTCAGGAGGAGGCAGGGGAGGACCCACAGGAGTGAGGACGGCAGACACGCAGGGAAGACAGACGACGACTCTGCAGCCATTGCGGTGCCGGGTTCCATGGCTGGTCTGTCCTGGCCCAGTCGGGGATCCAGTGAGACGGGGACAGGCTGTTTGCCAGTGACCGCCCACCAGTGTGTGTAGAGGCTGCGCCTGCAAGGCCCCTTTCTGACTTCCCCTGGGGTGTTCCCGTCACGCCCCTCCCTGCTTCCTCGGTGCTCCCGGCCACACCTGAGCACAGGCCACCCTGTCCTTTAGAAGGTACCTGGCCTGTGACAAAGGCTCCATATGGGCTGGTCGTGGTTCTTACCAGCATCCCAGCTGCGGGCCTGGCCCCTCTGCTCTGTCCCTACCCTATGGGCTTCCCGAAATCTTTCCCTGCTTTCCCTTTGTCCTCCCTTGGGATATAAAGAAAATCCAATCTCTCCTGCTGTCTCTCTCCTCTCTGCCCCCCAATTCTAAGTTCCCCCCACTCTGAGTCTCTTTGAAGTCCTCTGAGCACAGGGCACTGACTTTCCCTTCCGGGCCTTGGCAGAGGCTGTTCCCTCTGCCCTCTCACCTGAGTATCCTGTACTCACTCTCCAGGCCCTCATAGCTACCCCCTCCTCCAGGGGGCCAGCCGTCTATGTGCTGGGTGGCCTTGAGGCTGCTCCAGGCTGGGACACCCCCACTCTTGCAGCAGCACCCCAGTCACAGAGCTGCCCTGTCTCCCAGGACCCTGACAACCTGCCCTCTCTGTGGGCAGGTGTGGTGGCTGCATTTCACATTGGTATCTCCAGGTTCTCTGGCACTAGCAAGGGGTGCAGCATATAGTAGTTGCTCATTTAGTGCTTGCTGACCAAATACATGCAGAGGGCCCACTGTGGCTAAGATCTCTCTGGATTTGACTCTTCCCAATATTAACAGTGTGAACTTGGGCAGGTTACTTAACCTTTGGGCTTCCGTGTTCTCATTCTTAGTGGGCGGGGGGGGCAGCAGTGAAAGCCGGTGGTTGTTAAGCCTGTGTCAAGTCTGCGTGCCGTTGCTCCTCTGGGCCCTTCTTCACAGTAGCCTGTCCAGCCCTCGCCCCCACCATTGAGGCAGCACTATTTTGATGGAGCCCTGTTTGTTGGGTAAGGGAAGCCCAGGGAGGGCGAGGGCTGGCTAGGGCCCCAGCGGGCCAGGAGAGGCGGAGCTGGAGGAAGGAGGGGAGGAGGCGCTGCCGGGAGCAAGCCCAGCACAGTGCCCGGGCGTGGGGAGGCACAGCGAGTGCTGGCTGCTCCAGGCTCCAGCCAGTCTTCGGCATCTTGTGGATGCAGCCTCCTGGGGACCGGGCAGGGCAGGGGCTCGGGCTGGCCAGGGCTGGGCAGGCAGGGCGGAAGAACCAGGGCCTCTCCCTCTCCCCTGCTTCTCTGGCCGTCTGATGCCTGCAGGTGCATCCCAGAACGAGCGCCACCTGGCAGGGACCTGGGCCACTCAGGGAGGGAGCCAGGAGAGAGGTGCCGGCTCCTGACCTCAGCAGCCCGACAGCCTCAGCCTCTGTCCAGAGCAGAGCCCTGTGCCTTCCATGGTCTGTAAATAAGCGATTGTCTCAGCAGCTTCCAGTACCCCCGTCCCGCCCCGCCCAGCGCCTGGGAACCTCCCACTCTCTGCTTCTGTGGGTTCGACTTGTTTAGATCCACATATACGTGAGGTTGCGCAGTGTTTGTCTCTCTGGGCCTGGCTTATTTCACGCAGCACGATGTCCTCCACCCCCATCCCCGTTGTTGCGAATGACAGGATTTCTTTACCCCTGGAGGCCGACCAGTGCTCCGCGTGTGTGGGCAACACATCGTCTGCAGGCAGCCGTCCGCGGATGGCCACTCAGGATGACCCTCATCTTGGCTGCTGGGAGCAACGAGCAGTGACCCGGGAGTGCAGGTGTCTCTCTGACAGACGTTTCCGCCTCCTTCAGGTACATGCCCTGCAGTGGGGTCGCTGGATCTTGGAGTAGTTCTGTAAATAATTCACTGCTGAGTCCTTCCCCAGCCCCTTGGAGACTGGTTCCTGACAAGAAGACCTGAAGGAAATGGTTTTAAAAATGTAAATGAATGTTTTATTTAATACTCAAGTCAAAAAAGCTCTCTTCACAATACAGCTGGGCTTCCAGGAGACATCGCAGGAAGGAGGAAGGTGCTGTGTCCTGAGCACCCACCGAGGGCCTGACCCAGAGCAGGCCCGGTCCCCTCGTTCCGTGTATGCCCTCAGACAGCAGTGCCAGCGCAGCCGCGAATGAGCCCCTCCCCCAAATACATCATCCTGCAAAGGCAGTAGCTCAGCCCTCACTGCCTTCGGGTCTAAACGGTTCTCCCCCTCGGGAGCCTGTCTTCCACAGTGACTCAGGACCCAGACTCCTTCCATCTGGGGCAAGGCCACATTCCTGCCTTCTGAGGCCACCTGTTCGTCTGCATTGAGCTGGTAGAGGGGAAAGAGGATGGAGAATTTCAAATGGGAGGGTTTTGGGGCCTGGCCCGTAAGTGGCACATACCATTTCTGCCCATGTCACCAGGATGGGACATATCCAGTCCCAGGACCTGAGTTCAATGACATTTAGAAAATGCAGTTGGCCATGGCAGCCCAGAGAAAAGAGGAAATGGGCCAGTGAACGCTATTCAGTCTCTGCCAGATTTTCCATCCAATTCTCAGAAACGGGAAGATGATCTTGGAGGGGCAGAGCAGCTTCCTGAGGCCTGGATCTGACCGGATCTGCCTAACCCCAGTCTTAGCAGCTACCTGTGACTGACGGTGTCTCTGTGGGCACATCTGAGTCACAATCTTGGATCTGCTGGTGGTCACGACTCAGCTCCCCTACCCACATCCTTGGGCCTTGGTTTCCCCAGGTGGAGGATAAAATGGTTGGACCAGAAAACCTCCAACTGTTGCCCATACACCCTGATGTAGCCCTCACCATGCTCTGCCCAGTGGGCCTGAGGAGGAGAGGTCTCCACCACACCTGTGTGTGTGTGTGTGTGTGTGTGTGTGTGTGTGTGTGTGTTCCAGGAGGGGCAGGACAGGGAACACATGGGGCGGTGTTTGGGAAGTGGATACAGCACAGGACGGAAGGCACTGCTACCCAGCCCAAACGGATCTAGCTAAGTATCATCTTCAAACATCTTTTTATGATTTTACTAGTAATGCATGTCCATCGTGTGAAATTTAAATGATGATACCCACCTCTAAAATAAACCAGTAAATATAAGTGTACTAACGTGGGACACAAGCCCTGTTGGTTAACATCTGGTGTGTTATGTTCAATCCTCACACATGGACACCTGGACCTCTACACGCACTTGCATGCACGCACACACGCACACACACGCCTGAATGCACGTGAGTATATTTCCACAATTGAGATCTTATTTCAAATACAGTTTTGCATCTTTCTCTTTAATGGCATTACTTCCCATGTGATGCCAGACTTTCTGTAAACCGCTCCATGAGTGTTCCATTCCGTGAACCTGCTGTGACTGGCTCAGCTCTGCCCCGAGGTTTGGTGTCCGGGTTGTTCCCATTGCCTAGTCCTCTACGCAATCTCGCGGTGGATGTCTCAGTCCACTTGAGCTGCTGTAACAAAACACAGACTGGTGGCTTAAACAGCAGTCACTTGTTTCCCACAGCGCTGGAGGCTGGAAGTCCAAGATCAAGGTACCGCCTGGTCAGGTTCTGGTGAGGGCCTCTTCCCGGCTCGTAGAGGGCTGCCTTCTCACCACGTCCTCGAATGGTGTAGAGGGAGCAAGCAGGCTCTCCGGTGTTGCTTCATGTAAGGGCACGGGTCCCGTGAGTCCAGGGCCCCACCCCCGTGACCTCGTCTAACCCTAATCTCCTCTCAAAGGCCCCATCTCCACCACGCTGAGGGTTAGGGCTTCAGGATGTGAATTCTGGGGACACACAAACATTCCGTCCATGACAACAGGGAACAACTTGGGATGCCAGCCCTTGCTTGCTTTCTGGACTGTGTCCTTAGACAGCATCCTTGGAAGTGCAGCGGTTGGTTTCAGGGGTGTCATCACATCTACGGCTCCTGACTTCTGCAGCAAGGAGCAAGTGGAACCTGGAGTTTGGGCCTAGCTTGTGCTTCGGCCCTGAAGTGGAGGTGGCTGCTGCTGCGAGGTGTGGCAACTGCAGCCTGCTTCCCTGTCTGCCCAGCTGTGGGTAGAGTGGAGCAGTTATTAACATGACATTTTTCTCCCGGTTCCTTGGGCTAGACTGGCTTTGGCAAGGAGGAGACAGAGAGAGAGAGAGAAGGGCCCATTAGCCTTGAAATTAATTGCTCTGCTCTAGCAAAAAGGCGTGTCAGCAACGCTGGTACCAAAGTTGGCTTAGAGACCATGGAACTCAGCCTCAGCACCGTGACCTTGACCAAATACTCGATACGGCAAATTTACCAGGACTCTGCCTCTCCTTGGATCTGCACCAGCTCAGGCTCCAGAGCTGGTCTTGGGCTCCAGGTGGGCAGCAAGAGCACGCAGCAGAGGACCCGGAGTCCGGCCAGGCTGGGCTCTGATTGCCTTCTGCCTCCTTCCAGCTGCGCAGCCCTGCTCACGGAGCTTTGGGGAAAGGCTCCCCTTGCAAGAGTCACACCCAGTCACACAGGGCAAACCCAACAGGCTTGAGCAGAAAATGAAAAGCCTGTGGGCGCGGAAGTCCGAGAGCATGCGGCAGGTGCACGGGCAGTGGGAGAGGTGGGTGGTGGTGCTGACCCCCGCGGGGCAGCGCCCAGGGTGGCTGTCAAAGGTGCTGCTTCCTCCACACGTGCCTGGGAGGACCTGGGTGCAGATCTCTGCCCCGAACAGCGGCATGTCCTCCGGCAGCTGCCCCACTTCCTCCGGGCCTGTTTCCTCATCCGTCAGTGAGAACAGTGGCCTTCCCCAGCTGTGAGCTCAAGCGGCTGTTCCCAGGCAGGTCCACGAGTGACGGTTCCCTGCTCAATGCCCTCCCTGGACCCCAAGGCCGAGTCCTCCTTATTCATCACAGAAATAAGCAGTTGTCCCAGGCTCATCAGCCCTTGGCAGCTCACAGCTGGGAGGGTCTGGCAGACCGTGGAAGTCAACTACCTCATTGCTCAGATGGGAAACTGAGACTCAGGAGGGAAGGGAGCAGCCTCAAACCGCACGGTCTCTGGTCTCTGCAATCCTGAGGGGCCTTCACACAGCACAGGCCGTTTGCACGTCTCCCTTGGCCTCCCCGTTGTGTCTGCACAGCAACCCCACGAGACGCTCCAGACCAGTGGACGTGGCACCCACCCACCCGGGGCCACGACGGCTGCAGCCCCGAGAGCCTGAGTGCCTCACCTGGGCCGCCCAGGGAATCAGGGCAGCACCTGCCGGGGCCTGGCAGAGCAAGCATGTTGGGAAGGTTGCGAGAGTGAGGACGGAATGTGCACCGAGGACAGAGGGAGGCTGAGGCCCGGCCACGGAGGGAGCAGGTCCAGCTCCGAGGGGCTGGAAGGCCCAAGAGAGTCACCAGCTGCAAAGTCTCGCAGAGGAGACAGAGCAGGTGTGGGGATCTGGAGCTTTCTCAAGAGTGCACCTGGCTTGTTTCCAGAAACTTCTTCTGGTACCTTGCTAAGTGTGACTCGGGAAGGGAGGGAGGAGACCAGAGTAGCTGAGCCCACTATGTGGCCCTGGCTGACCAGCTGTCACCTGTATCTCAGCAACCCTGCTGTGAGATAAGCTGCAGAGCTCTTGTCCTCACCTGGAGCCCAGCAGAGCGAGCTTGGAGCAGGGCTGCCTGGGCTGGGGGATGCAGGTTCACACCCGGGGCTCACTCCAAGGCCATGCACTTCCCTCCACACCACCAGCCCCCACGAGTTAGAGCCCCTGGAAAGCTACTGGAGCCCCCGTGCCCCTTCCCTGTCCCCCTTCTCAGGGTGCTGAGCCAGGGGCGCTCTGTGCAGAGGCTGTAAAATTAGCAACTTAATTTTGGTCATCAGGAAATCAGTTGAGGGAAAAATGTGTTTTCAAGGGATTTAGTTTTCTTACAAACCAGCATGAGAAAAGTAAAGAGAAAGAAGAGTGGCGGGGAGAAAGGACGCTTTCTAAATTTACAACAGGATTCATTATTCATGGGCCGTGTTTGCAAAGGCGAAAGCCGCAGAAAGGAGCCCAGCAAGAGCGGAGAAGGCCGCGACTGCATTGAGGTGCCTTTGCCAGGGAGCCACAGGCAGAGGGAAGTGACAGAGACAGAGGACCTTCTGACCACGGGAAGGGTGAGGGTGGGGTGGGCGCGTGGCTCTGGGCGCAGCTCGGCTCCATCAGAGAGGCCAGGGTCCCCTCTCCAGCAGAGCCAGTCTCTGTGGTCAGTAACCCAGCGCCTGCCCAGGGGTTAGGTTTATACACTTACCTGGCACAGTAGTAGGAGGCAAAAGAAAAGCAGGTGGTGGCTCTTATGCTTATACATGGGACCTAACTTACTCTACATAATAGTGCTATGAATGGATATTGGCCATTTTGCAGAAGAGGACATTGAGGGTCCAAGTGGTAAAGAGAGAGAGCCAGTGTCACATGGATGGTGTCAGTGGCTGAGGCCTCAGGCTTGAGGAGCCACATCCCACTGTCTTTCCCTCCCCGCCACTCTCGGGCTGGCCTTTTCCCTTCGCTCAGGATGTTGGTGTGTGTGAGGCCTGGAGATGCAGGAACGAGGAGGAAGACATGCTATGTGCCTCTCTTAGGAGGGTCTCCAGCCTTCACCACAGCATGATGGGGTGGGTACTGTTGTCACAGGAGGAGAATGTGGCTCTGGGAGCTGAGGGTCTTGCCCAGGGCTGTGTGACTTCTGCGTGTTGGGCTCCCCTCCTTGCACACCCCCCGTGAGGGGTGAGGCTGTCTGGTGGCCCTGGCTGCCAGGAGCTGCCAACTCCCCAGCAAGAGACGGGCCCCACGGAGAGACGTTGCCTGGCTGGGGCCGAGCCAGGGGTCAGGCAGGTTACACCGTCACCCCTTAAAGGCCCCAAAGTGAGGATGTCCCCACTGCCCCTGCCGTATGTGGAGCACCGGCACTGTGCCTGGCCCTGCGCTGAGTAACTGGCACCTTTTGCTCGCTTCGCCGCTGAACAGCCCAAGGAGGGAGGTGCTGTCACAATCCCCGCCAGGAACTTTGAGGAAAAGTCAGGTTCACGTGCACAGGAGGAAGAACACTTTTAAGAAATATTTTTCACTGCGATTCATCTGCAGTTCAACCCAGTCCCAGTTTGGGAGCTCCTCTGCCTGGGAGACATTCACGCACCCACATTTCAAATGGCTGCACCTCCGCCAGGGTGGGGGCTGTGTCTGGAGGCCTGGCTCCTCCAAGGTTGGGGGCGTCAGCCCGTGACACCCAGGACTCCAGTTCCAGGGACACGGGTGACCCAGGCCCCTGCCTTGACCGAGGTGCTGCAAGTGACAAGGGAGGCCCAGGGTGAGAGCCTGCCCAGGGGCTCTGATCCTCAAATAACTTCAGCAGCAAAGAGAAGAGTCTCAAGAATGCAGCAGGTAGGGTGCCAGCTATAACTCTTTGCTGGGAGGACAAAGCTTCGGTGACTCTAGGACAAAGCTCATTCAGCTAGGTAGTGACATTGGGGACCAATGTGCAGAGATCCCAACCCCTCCCTAGCTCTGGAAGGTGTGCAGAGAACATGCCTTGCCCAGTCAGCCGGGCAGCTGGGTGAGGCCCTGCCTCCCGCGGACTCGGGCCTTAGTGGCAGGTGGTTGGCCACGAGCAGGGCTGCCACTGATTCCAAGGTCGTCACGGACAACGTGTGATCCCGGGAACACAGAGATGACTATACCACCAGGCACCTACCAGGATTCAGGGCTGCCTGGGAGTAGAGATGCCCTCCCTCTGCTCTTGTCCCCAGGAGAGTTCCATGGAGGGACAGGTGCCCAGGGAACCCTGAGCCCTGTGCAGCTGAGCACGGCCTGGCTTCCTGCAGGGCAGCTCCTCGGCTGGGTCCTGAATGTGGCAGGAGAGCCAGGCTGAGGCCAGAGGAGATGGTCTCGGGAGAGGGGGCAGCATGACAGAGACAGGGAGAGGGACACGGCACAGGGTGCCTGTGTGCATATGTGTGTTTGCATGTGTGCCAGTGTGCATGTGTGTTTAAGTGTGTACGAATGGGTGAATGTAGCACGAGTGTGTGTGATCGTGTGCGTGTGTGAGTATGTGCATGTGTGTGTGAGTGTGTATGAGCAGGGGAACGTAGCGCTTGAGCGTACGTGTGCACGCCACCCCAGGAGCCGCATGTCTGCAGTGCGCACCGTGTGGGCTAGATGGGGGAGAGGGGGAAACCAGGCTCTGGAGGACACAGGACCCTGACTCAAACCTGGAGTCTTATCCTGGAGGCCACGGGGAGCTATGGACGGAGCTTGAGCAGGGGAGGACGTGGGCAGACTTGTTCTTTCCCAAGGACCCTGTGGGAGTCGTGTGCAGGAGAGGCCCCAGTCGGGAGGCAGGCCCAGGTTGGGGGAAGCGGCCACGGGTGCACCGAATAGGGCAGTTTCGGGAGGAGGGTTGCAGATGGGACCCTAGGACTTGGCACTGGCCAGGGTTGGGTGTGGGTGGGGGCCAGGCCGCGAGGGCTGGGGGCTGCTCTCCAAGATGGGGAAAACACGCGGGGACATGGCCGTCAGCCTCCAGTTTGCCCTGGCGGAGACGTGCCCGGGAGACCCTCCCCGGAACAGTGCTCTCGTCCGCCCTCTTTCCTCCCCAGACGTGGAGCCTGGAAAGAAAAGCAGCAGGTGATTAAATCACTGTTTGGCGAGGTCAGTGCCTCAGCGAGGATGACAGCCGACAGGCAGGGACGGAGCTGGCACAGGCGGGCAGACACCCACCTGGCCCCGCAGGCAGAGACAGCGGGAGGAGGTCCCGGGAGGAGGCGGGGTGCGGAGCGAGTGTCCACATAATCCTGGCTTCAGGCCGCGTCATTCGAGCTTCATTCACTGTGTCCCCTGTGCACCAAGCGCTGTGGGCACCCTGGTAGGAGGCCGGCTGGACACAACCTCTGACCCCAAGGGGCTTTCATCTGCCTTCTGCCCCCCGCCCGCACTCCCCTCTACCACACCCAGAGCACACCCCTGCCCTCCACACAGCCAGCTCCCACCGTCAGCGCCTGCCACCCTGAGGCCCCTCCATGGTGGCTCAGTCTGCACAGGGGCCGCCCAGGGGTGCTGGAAGGACACGCCCGGGGGAGCCCCAGCAGGGTGCACAGGAGGAGGTGGACCCACGCCCCACTTCCCCACTCCCGGGGCACACTCTGCACCGTCTCCCGGGGCCCCAGCGGTACTGAGCGCCCCTGCCCACAGAGAGGGCCTCTTGCTGACGCGCCCTGAGGTGGGGGCCTCCTCCGTCCCAACTCCCTGCTCCCTACGGGCACCACACACACTCGCAGCCTCGTCTGCTTCTGGGGCTCCAGCCTCAGACTGGAGGAGACAGGCAACATCCAAGTAAAGCAATAAACATGGAGAACAGACTGTGCTGGAACCCCAGCATGGGACAGAGGGGACTGGCTGATACCGAGGCCCAGGAGACCTCTCTAAGCTGCGACTGGATGCACACGTCTCGTCTCTATAATTCAGAGAGGCCCTGGCTGCTGGAGGGTGGGGGGTGGGGAGTCCCCAGTGGGGCGGAGGCGGGGAGGACCCCAGTGTCCTTGGACATACCACTGAGGGCTTCAGTTCGAGGCTGCGAGGTGCCTCCAGCTGTAGCGCTGTGGGCAGCCTGAGCAGAGTGGAGTCTGGGACGGGACCTCAGGGTCCCCCAGACTCAATTGCAATGATTCACCGCAGGCCTGTGGTCTTCCGGGGAACTGCACTTGCTCAAACCAGTGAAGATCCACTCTGAGTTTGAATCTCGGCTCTGGGCTCTTGCAGCGGTAGCAACTCGCACAAGTTATTTCATCACTCCAGACCCTCATTTCCGCATCTGGGGGTTGGAAAAGGCACCTGCTTCTCTCCTGAGGGCACCGAGCGCAAGCGTGTGAAGGTGGGTGGGGTGAATCCTGCGTCAGTGCTCCCCACGGCATAGCTGTTGCCTGTGCCTGCCACAGTTGACCCCGCGGGGTCCAGACCCCAGCCCTGCTCCCGTCGCCCGCTCGGCGCCCGACCCTGTGGACCACTCCGAGCCCAGAGTGCCTCATCTAGAACCCTGCTCTGCTCGTGTTCTCAGCTCCTTGTTCCAGTCGCCCCTGGTCTTTACATGTTTATCCTCCTTGGAGGGAAAGATGAAAGCAGCCGCACATCTGCGATGATGTTATCGGTCACTCAAGCCAATCCAGCCCTCCAAGTGGGTAGCGGGGCTTACTGTGGGGTGTGCTGCCGTGTGTGCCGGGGGCAGGGTTTACATGCTTTGGTGATCCGGTTTCAGGGCAAAGGCTCCAGGGCTGGTGCTGGCATCAGGGACTGAGAACAGGCCTGTAGCCTCCTGGCTTGGGCACCTGGCCTCATGCCAAACCTGCCAAAACGGACCCTGGCAAGGCAGCAGGCCCCTCCGCACCCTGGGCTTACCTACCTGCAAGGGGAGGACATTAAGATCCTTCCATTGCTAACCTTTGTGTCGGCTTTACTGTCCCCGTGTGTCGCAGAAACATGTAGGTGCACTTCTCCTTCCCCTGTGCTCTTTCTAAAGTGTGTCTCGACCAGGGAAATCCTCCCCTGCCAAGACTCAATTAAGTTTCCCCAATTAATTATGCACCTGACAGCAGGGTAGTGATTTTCTTAATTTCCCCTGCAATTACAGTGGAAGGACAGTCATCCCTGATATCCCTGGAAGGCGGCAGGGGCTCCAGCAACGAGCACAGGGCCTGCAGACGCACCACCTGCTTACATAGGGCCTTGTCGGGACCCTCAGAGTGCAGTTCTGCCTGTTCCACCGAGGTTCCCTGTCACGTGTGCCCCAGCTGTGAGGGAGGGGGGCTTCGATCGCAGGGCAGTCCCAGAGTGGCTGGGGTTCTTGTCCCATTTCACAGGTAGGAACATCAGAAGGGGCTGGATGGCCTCTAGACTGCCTTTGGTGCTCAAGGTCCACCATCAAAACAAAGAACATGCGTGGTGACAGCCAGAGGTCAGACCAGGGAAGATGTTCTCGGGAAGCCAGTGCAAGTCCTCAGAGTGCTCAGCATCACTGTCTGGGGATGACTTCTCCCTGGTAGAGGGAAGAGGATTCTGTGGTCATGGTGGTCCCCATGGGGCAGATTGATGATTCTTAACCCTGACAGGAGCGGTGATCTCTGTTCTCAAGGGGATTATTTGTAGGAATGCCATCAAAATGTGGAGATGGGGACGTTCAGGGGTCTGATCCGAGTGGCTACTACAGCTTATACGAAGGAGCCCCGTGGACTTGGTCCGCCTGGCTGGGGCCTCACCCCAGCAGCCTTGCTGTGCTTGCTCCTCAGGCTCTCATGCACTGCCCATCACTCCCGCCCCCAGGTCTGTGTGAGGGCGGGAGTCCACAGGAACGCAGGGTGGAAGCGGCCTGCGCCAGGCCACACGGCCCAAAGCGGCAAGGCTGGAATTTGAAACCAGGTTTCATGACTCTCCGGCAGCCAGTGTGACCTTTGCACTCGGAAACCCCTGTGCGAGGAGAAGGGAGGCTGGACTTGCCGGCTGCGGCGCCCACCCACGCACTTCGCAGCCAGGTCCGTGCCTCCTGTGGCTGCGATCGAGGGACAAAGAAACGTTATAAAACCATTAGGGTGTCAGTGACCCAGGGAAAGTGGGACCAATTTAAATGCTATTTCACTTCTTTTAGACTCTGGCTACTCTTTTATCTTTCGGTACATTTATTGGACACGTTTCACTCGATTTCATGTTTTAAAATTAAGCAGCCGCGCAGAGAGGCCCCACCAATTATAGCACCCTGACACCCGATCACTGGCGTGTAGCTCTCTCTTCGTGAGCCCAAATTCCTCGGAGGGGTTGGGGAGATTTAAAAATATATCTTTCTGTACGTACATATATTTGTCATCTTTTCAGAGCCCCAAATAGGGAAAATATTACTTGATAGAGCTGTGAAAATTCAAAATCAAAAGGGAAAGAAATACACACAGACATATGTCACCCACATTCACGATCATGGAATTCCTGGCCTTTTTAAAGAAAGAGACTACCCTTTTGGAAATAGGGGAACAGAGTTTTTTGAACAACGTTTTGTTATCTCCTAGAAATATAAGGTTGGCAGTGACCTTGGCTCCTGTCTGGTCCACACAGATTTTTCAGGCCCAACCACGTGGAGATGAGGTCAAGACCGAGATGGACACGCAGATGGGACGGGGCTGGGGGAGGACGCACATGTCAGCACCTCCATCCGCAGCAGCTGCAGAGGGGTGTGGGCTGGGACACGGGAGCCGTGCGGGCGCGGGCGGAGCGGAGGTGAAGGTGGCCGTGGCAGACGCAGCTGCAGACAGGTGCGGCTGCAGGTGCTGATGCAGACAGATGTGACCCTGCGTTCTCCAGTGGCCAGACAGGCCCAGAATGGATGTTGGTGAAACGTGTGTTGAACTAAGGAGGCTGGCTGGGCCCCCGGCTTGCTGGATACCACATTTCAATATTTCTTATTTCCAACTTCACCAGGTAGCACAGGCTAGACACAAAGGGTGAGTGGGCTCTTGCTGGGCAGTGTGGGTTTCTGACGCCCAAGCTCGGCTCTGAGCTCAGCCCTGGAGGAGAAAGGCTTCCCTCTGCCAGCTTCTCCCTGTCTGCTGTGGCCTTGGACGGACACCTCCCCTGCAGGCCTGGAGCGGGAGGAGGAGCCGGGGCTCCCCCACCTCGCTGCTGTCCGCGCGCCTGGGCAGGGGTGGGTCCTCCGCCACAGCTCGTGGCCTGCGTTCGTGGGAGCATGGGGCACCTGCCCCCCAGTGCAAGGCTCTTGCCGCTGCATGTGCAGTAGCAATGGGTGTCCGGTGGCCTTCACCATAATTCGACCCCAGCGCCTTTGCCCACAGCACCAGAGCGTGGAACCCGGAATGTTCGTGTGGTGTCGGCTCTCATCCGGCCCCTCGGTGTGCGTGTGACTTTGCTGGGACCAAGAGTGGAGATGTCCGAAGTCCCTGCTGGGCGCTGGGCACTGCGCAGGCTCCGTACGCAGATCGATTCATTTCCTCTTAGTGATAATCCTTAAACAGTGGCCATTTCATAGGCCAGGAAACAAACCCAGGGCGAAGTACAGTAGCTGCTGACGTCACTCAGCTCGTCTGTGGCTGTGGTGGGCGGGAGCCCACCCCCACTCGACTCCTGGCCCAGGGCTGGCTTCACCGCAAGTGCCTGGTGGTTGCATGCGAGCCCCCTTCAGAGGCTTCCAGCTTTGTCAGTGCTCTGCTGTCACTGTCTTGGAATGTTTGGTTTTTTTTTTTTAAGAAAAACATATTTTTATTTATTATGGAACAAGGGGACTGCATTTTCATTTTGTCCTGGGCCCCACACATCATGCAGCCAGTCCTGCCCAAACCCATAATGCTTCCATCGTGGCGTGCTCTGGGCCTGACTGTCAGGGACCGTGAGAGAGCAGTGTGAGACGGGGAGCCCCGTTGGGTGGCCGTGGGAGCCAGCGTCCCCTGCAAACCTGCCGTGAATGATCCTTCCCGAGATGCAAAAATTCCACCCAGAGCCAAAGGACCAAAAATTCTGCCGGTAAAACAAAGCAAACAGAATTCAAAAAGACGGGCATCTGGAGGGACAGCAGGGTGGGAACCAGGACTGTGCACCCTGCGGCAAAACCTGGGTGAATCAGAGCGCTAAGAAAGTCATGCAGAGCTTTCCCGGGGTGAGACAGGCCGCTAACTCAACAATCAGGCCCCACAGCACCCGGAGGAAACACTCCATTATGTGACATGGGATATGGGAGACCGAATGTGGCAGTAGGGGTGCCATGGAGGGGTCCCATGCATGCTGGGTGCCAGGCCCTGGCTGGGGGCTGGCCACAGAGGGTGTCACAGAATTGTCTCATTAATCCAAAGAAACAGGCTATGGGAACCCTGTGTGCCCACAGAGACACCCTGGTCCATGCAGCTCTGGGAGGGGCTGTGGCCGCCACGCCCCACATGGGCCTCCCCGACACGGCCCGTCTCAGGAGCCTCTGCTTGCCCTTCTGTGGCCTGTGTCCCCGCAGGCAGCGCTGTCTGCAGAGTCTCCCTCCCACCGCATGCATCCCCAGGGGTGGCTGTTCTCTCTGCTCACCTAACTGACCCCAAGGCCGGCCCATGCCCCACCTCCACAGCTACTGACCCGGTCATCCCCGACAGGCTCTGTGACACTTGAGTGAGCCACTACACTGCCCCTCGCCCGGCACGGGAAGCTTGGAGCATCATCTGCAGCCGGGCGCACCCCGAGGAGGGGAGGCAAGGGGGCGGGCGTGCGGGTTTCCTCCCGGTGCACTGTCAGAGGGGTAGAAGAGGGCCAGGCGTGTGGCTTGCAAGCAGGCGCCCGCACAGAGAGGGCCCCCAGACAAGCAGGAACTTGGTCAGCAGTGGGGAGCCCTGAGGAAGGACAAACGCAACTGAACTTGAGTCCATTGAGACGGACGGTCTCAGTTCCATTTCCGAGCCTTATGGCCACGAACATGACCCTTCACCTCTCTGAGCCTCAGTTTCTTCATCTGTACACTGGAGCCCAGGGTTTGCGTCCGCCTCCTAGGGTTGAGATTCCAGATGCCAGGCAGCGTAACATGTGAGCCATACTCATTTCCAGTGGGCTTCGTGGCTGTCTCAGGTCCTGGGGCTCTGGAACTGGGAAGTGGGTGTGGCCCTGGTCAGCTGAGATCCTCTCGATGATTCCTTTTAGCCTTGAATGAGGACGTCGAGTTTGCTCTTAAATTAAGAATGAGAATTGGGCCCCTTTCCAATGACATCCAGTCAAGGACAGCCAATTAGGCAGATAAATGGAATGACGTTGAATTTGTTCTTGAAAGTGGCAACTGGCAGAACCCCCATCTGGGGGGAGGGGAGGGGCTGATGTCCTGATGTAGCACTGTGCTCTGGGCACGGTCACAGACTGTTCCAGAAGAGCTGGCCTTGGGATCCAGCTGCCTGAGTCAGGCCCCTCCCAACCACCACCAGCCTTGCACCTCGGCCTCTGGCCGCCGAGAGGAGGTGGGCAGGGTGGCCACCTTTAGGGTACGGTGAGGCTTAGATGGAAACAAAAGGCCCGCCGTGGGCTTGGCTGGACACCCAGGCTGGAGTGGGGCTCTCCAAAATGTTGCTTGATTATTCCTCATGACAGCCCTGTGAGAGATGTCAGGGCCCCCTCTTTCCCGAGGAAGAAGTGGGTGGCCAGGATGTCCAGTGACATGACCTCAATGTCACAGCTGTGACCTGAGAGGAGCTGGGTTGGACCGCGAGTCTTTACATGCCCCTCTCCAGGGCCACCCTGTATCCCAGGAATGCCATCCACAACTCTGACCCTCGGGGCCACACCTTTGGGATGGGAGGATGGCCTCCAGCTCACAGCGTGGAAGCAGAGCCCCAGGAACACCTAGGGTCCCCCAGTGAGTTCATGTGGTGGCAGAGCCCACCTCCCACCTCCTCGGGCTTGGGCTGGGGTCTACACCTGGGCCTTCATTTACCTGTCAGCTCGGAGGGCAGCCTGAGCCCGGTTCTGGCCCTGAAGAGGTTTTGACCGTCATAGCACGAGCGCTCACTCAGCCTTCCCACTTCCTTGGGCCAGCCCCGGGGTGTTCAGACCCCTGCCTGTCTGGTGTCTGGAAGGGAAGGACCGAGCCCTGGTAAGACAATGTCTGACAGCAGGTTGAGCCCCCGCCTCCTCCCTCTGACTAGAGACGGCAAAAGTGAAGAAAACACGGTCAGGAAGGAGCCCTGTGAGTCCTGTTGTCTGAGGGGGCTGACGAGCTCCCATTTCATGGATGGGAGACTGAGGCCCAGAGAGAAGAAGTAACAGCAGGTCATGGCCGAGGCAAAGCTGGAAGCCAGGCCCCTTGGTTCCCAGGCCAGTGCTCTTTTGACTGCCCCTGGGGGCTGAGGCTTCTGGCGGGGGTCTGGACGCAGGGGGCAGGGGTGGGGAGACACTCGCACTGACTGAGCTGTGCCGCGGAATGAGGCCAGGGTGAGTGTGGAGGCCCCGTGTGTTTGCCCAGGTGGGAATGGTACACCCACATTCCTGGGCAGGTATGTAGCATTGGGCGAGGCCCTTTGTGGTCCTCAGCTGGTCTGTCACAGGGTGGGTCTTCTCGGCAGCCATGCGTTTGCGACTCTCTGGAAAGGGCGCTGGTCCTGTAGGAATGTGCTCCTTTGTTCAGCATTTCTTGTGCTCTGCTGACCAGCTGTGTGGCCTGGGGCAAGTAACATCACCTCTCTGGGCTTTCTTCCCTTTTCCGCGTAATGGTGATGTTGATGTCCTTCTTGATGGGGTTCTAGAGGAAAAGAAACGTCCCACGTGGAAAGCGGTTGACACCCACAGCGTGGCACAGGGGAGCACTCAGATGACCCCCAGCACTCAGCCCCCAGTGGCAGGCCAGCGAGGGCGGGGTCAGAAGCCCAGCTCTGCCTCTTACTTCAGGAGCCTCGGTTTTCTCATAGGGAAGATGGGGGTCGGCGTTGCACCGCCCTCGGAGAGCTGTAGCGATCAGGTGGCAGCGGGTGGACAGCACTGGGGATCGGGCCTGGCGTGTGATGTTCCCAACCTTTAACTCTCTGCCTCCATTTCCCCTCTATGAGATGGGGTGGACGGCACCTAACTCCCCGAGTGGCCACAAGGAATCCAGGCAACGGATGCTCACGGCCACACGGCACCCCACCTAGGTTGAGGTCCCCTCTTTAGGTGGGGAGTTGATCCTGGGTGGGAGGCCGTAGCAGCCAGCAGGGACAGTCAGGGACAACCTCGCTGCAGGACAGTCCAGGATCCTGGTGTCTTACCTGGGTGAATCCCGGGAAACAGTGTGTGAGAAAAGGAATTGTCCTAATCTGAATGCGCCGCCTCTCCACGGCATGGGACGCAGCGGCGTCTGGACTTAATGAGGCCTGAATGTGTCAACCAGCTGTGGAGGCTGTTGCCTGTGGTAAGCGTTTGGCACCCAGCTCTGTTTGGCATAGTTACATTCACTCCACTGGGAACCAAGAAAACGCCCTTCGCCATGGTGATGGACTTGTATTTCTCCACTTAGAAGTTCTAGCAGCTGCTGCAGGCAGAATGGCTTCATCTGCGTGACTGTCCATCCTCCTTTGTGTGTTCATCAGCTGACGTTGCTGCGGTCCTGCTCTGGTAGGGCAGCAAAGAGAGCAGTAGAACAAGTATGCCACAAACTGGCCGTGTGGTCTTGGCTGGTCACTTCCCCCCTGAGCCTCGGTGCTCCTTTCCCCCAAGGGCAGGTCCTTATCTCTGAACTTGCAGGACAGCCAGCAGGCATGGGTTGGACACGTCTACAAAGCACATAGACTGTGCATTGTGTAGGAGCTCAATAACATTATCTGAGACTCGATGTGGTAAGGGAGGGCTTCCTGGAGGTAGCACACCCTGAAACACGTTAGGGAATAAATAGACACTTATGCCCCAATACACAGACACAAAAGAACACAACAAGCAAACAAATGAAACAAAGCGGTATAGGTAAGTGTCGCAAATTTAAAATGACATTCATCTACACGTATAAAGATGGTAGGAATATTTTCTCGAAGTTTAGCTGGTTTTTACTAGATCACTTGAGCCAACGACTGAACCAGCATCTAACGGTCACAAGAAACCCCCTGCGATAACTGGCAGGAGGTCATGACTGTTAGAATTAAGTGTTTCTGAGCATTTATTATCGTAATCCGGAATTATGGCATTTTAGACCCCACGTTTATTTAACCTTAGGTTTAGATGTTTTACTGTATAAAAATGAAAGTAGATAAATTCTTTTAAAGTTTATATAGGAGGATAACTGTCCAAAAATAGAAAAGAATTTCTAAAAATAGAAAAAGAAACCAAAGAAAGGGAACTTGCCTGAGAAACCATTAAAACTTACCATAAAATTGCTGCCCTCAAACTCAAATGGCGCAAAAAAAAGAAAAATGGCTCAGTAGGGTGACTCTGCTCGGCACACCAACGTGCACACTGATAGACAAAGAGAATGAGAATTAATAATGAGAAAGGTAGCTTTTTAAATTAGTGGGGGAAAATGTCAGTGGCCCATTTGGTACTTCCAATGGGAAAAGCATTAAGCTGTGCCCTGTCTTTGGTGAGGGAGCTGACTGGGGACATAGCTCTCAGGGTCAAGGGGAAGATTAAAGAGTTCAGGATGATTAAAAAAATAAATTTTTTAAAAATACAAATATTGTAAGAAAGATTAAGAGAATATATATACAACAATTTAAGGAAGACAAGAAACCCAGAATTGATAAAAGGAAAATATAGATACATTTGATATATAAAACATAATTGCTTGTCATTTTAACAATATTGGTGGCGTGCAGTGGCTCACACCTGTAATTCCAGCACTCTGGGAGGCCAAGGCGGGAGGATTGCTGGAGCCGGGGAGTTTGAGGTTGCAGTGAGCTACAATGAGGCCACTGTACTCCTGCCTGGGTGACAGAAAGAGACTCTGTCTCAAAAAACAAAAACAAAAACAAACAAAAACACCAAAAAATTGATTCTTCCAATCCATGAGCATGGGATGTTCTTCCGTTTATTTATGTCATCTATAATTTCTTTCATCAGTGTTTTGTACTAATTTTCCTTGTAGAGATCTTTTACATCCTTGGTTAAATGCACTCCTGGTTTTTTGTTTTTTGTTTTTGGTAGCTATTACTACAGATCGCTATTACTGCCCAAAGCAATCTATAGATTCAATACAACTCTTCTCAAAAAATACCAATATCATTTTTTACAGAATTAGAAAAAAAAATCCTAAGATTCATATGGAACCAAAAAAAGAAAAAAAGTGCCCCCAAAGCCAAAGCAATCCCAAGCAAAAAGAACAAAGCTGGAGACATCACATTACCTGACTTAAAATTATACTATAAGGCTGTAGTAACTGAAACAACATGGTACTGGTATAAACACAGACACATAGATCAATGAAACAGAATAGAGAACCGAGAAACAAAGCCACAGACCTACAGGCCGCTAATCTTCAACAAAGTCAACAAAAACATGCCCTGAAGAAAGAATACTTTATTCAATAAATGGTGCTGGGAAAATTGGAGAGCCATGTGCACAAGAATAAAACTGAACCCCTCTCTCTCACCATGCACGAAAATTAACACAAGATGGATTAATTTTGACTTAATGAGACCCCAAACTACAAAAATGATAAAAGAAAACCTGGAAAAAACTCTTCTTGACATTGGCCTAGGCAAAGAATTCATAACTAAGACCTTGTCATGAATGTAACAAAACAAAAATGTATTTTTTGTTTGCAAATGTAACAAAATCAAAAATAGACAAATGGGACTTAATTAAACTAAAAAACTTCTGCACAGCAAAAGAAATATCAGAATGAGCAGACAATCTACAGAATGGGAGAAAATATTTGCAAACTATGCATCCAACAGAATCCACAAAGAACTCAAACGACATAACAACAACAAAAAAACCCAAATTACCCCATTATAATACAAAGTGGGCAAAGGACATGGAAGACATTTTCGAAAGAAGACATACAAATGGTCAACAAGCATATGAAAAAATGCTCAACATCACTAATCATCAGAGAAATGCAAATTAAAACCACAATGACATACCATCTTACACCAGTCAGAATGGCTACTATTAAAAAGTCAAAAAATACCAGATATTGGCAAGAATGCAGAGAAGAGAGAATGCTTATACGCTGTTGGTGGGAATGTAAATTAGTACAACATCTATGGAAAACAGTATGGGGATTTCTCAAAGAACTAAAAATAGAACTACCATTCAATTCAGCAATCCCACTACTGGGTATCTACTGAAAGGAAAATAAAACATTATATTAAAAAGACACCTGCACTCATGTGTTTATCGCAGCACAATTCACAATAGCAAAGATATGGAATTAACCTAAGTGTCCATCAGTGGAGGAACTGCTAAAGAAAATGTGGGACACACACACACACACACACACACACACACACATGCACTCCATGGAATACTACTCAGCCATAAAGAGGAATGAAATTATGTCTTTTGCAGCAAGTGGATGGAGCTGTAGGCCATTCTCCGAAGTGAAGTAACTCAGAAACAGACAGTGAAACACAGCGTGTTCTCACTTACAGGCGGGAGCCACGCGGTGTGTCCCCGGGCGCAGAGAGAGTGGAATAACGGGCTCTGGAGACTCGGAGCGGGGGTGTGAGGCAGGAGGGGTGAGAAGTGACTGAATGGGCACCACGGACGCCATTCAGGAGATGGCGACACTAAAGGCCCAGACTTCGCGGCTACACGACGCAGCCACGTGACAAAACTGTGCTTGTACCCTTACATTTACACAAACAAATAAATAAATAGAACATAAAACATAATTGTTTGTAAGGAAAAAAGCTATAAACGAAAATCAGCGGGTAAAATGGATTTGTGAGAAGCGGCCCGTGTGAGGAGCACAGGGTTAGGACCTGTGATAGCCACGATGTATTTCTGGAAAGATCCTGTAGGTCGATCACAGAAAAGTGCAGGGGAGTGGGGAAGCTGAGGTGGTGAGGGCACGTCACAGAGGAGCAGATCCCAAAGCCTGTAAATGGCAAAAAGGGGCTCCCCTCCCGGGGCACAAGGATGGTGGCCGCTTCGCACCCCCCAGCAAAGGAGCCCGGGTGAAAGGGAGGGGCAGGGGGTGCGTTGGTGTCTTCTCAGTGAGCGGCAGGGAAAGGGGAGAGCACGGCGGCGCCCTGGCATCCCTGGTGGCACACGCGGTCACTGGGCGTGGAGAGCCAGCCAGCAGTGCCCGCCAGCCCGCCAAGGCGGGGACACCCTCGTGCCTCCCTCCCACCCCTGCCGTTGTCTCCATTGTGGCAAAAGCCCAGCATTGGCGCTCTGTTTACAGGGATGTTTTTTATGTCCCGCGCTGTGGACAGCGGAGACCAGACGGGTGAGACGGGAGCAAGCTGAATGCCCCACACCAGGGACGCCCGGGGGAGCGGGTCCCCACTGGGGACTGTCACGGGGAGAGAGGTTCTCATTGACTGGGAGGGCTCCACGATGTGTTGAGTGAGAAAAGCAAGGTTCGTAAGAGTGGATAACGTGATCTCGCTTAACATGAAACGAAACAAAACGTAGGTTCTCGTGTCTGTGTGCGCAGTCAGGGGCTCAGGGGAAGAGCCGAGCGGTCTCTGCTTGGGTGTTTGGTTTGGCTCGGCTGCCTGGGAGTGGACGGGGAGAAGCTGTATGGGGAAAACATAAGACTGGATTTTAATACATGTAATAAAGCATGTGGGAAGGGAGGGAGGGAGGAAGGGGGGAGACAGAGGGAAGCAGAGTGGAGGAGGGAGGGGGAGGCCGGCCCCCAGTCGCCCCCCACCAGCACACCTGCAACAAGGGTTACCTTGGGGTGGGGAGATTTCAGACTATTTATAATTCTTATGTTTACGCATTACTCAGGTTTTTACAATGTACAAATGTGATTTACATAACCGGAAATAAAGCCACAGAACTATTTTCATTGCATTTTTTAAAAAATGGCTGTACCATGCGTCAGTGCAAAATTGAACCCAATATTGATAAATAGGAACAAAGATATCCTAGAAAGAAAATAAGACAGAAAAAGAAAGACAAGGCTAAAACCTGGCGGGACTAGGCAGAGCTTTTGTGTGACCCAGCAACTTCCCCTGGGGAAGAGCGTGGCGCGGAGTGTGGTCACTCTCTGGATGGGGCGGGAGGCCACGGCAGGTGCACCAGGCACAGGCAATAGCCTTCCGTGGGCAACCGGTGGTTCTGAGGAGGCGGCAAATGTCAAGGCCCAGACAGGAAACCAGCACCTGCTTCGAGTACACGGAACAGAGAATCGGCCACAGGCCATGGGACAGTGAGGCCGCCCAGCGACTAGAACTGTGGCGTCCGCAGGCCCTTCCAGAGCAGAGGGAAAAGGGAGATGGTGACCTCCCTAAAGCTCAGGGCCAGGGCCACCCAGCAGGAAGCAGAATTAGGACGGACACAGAGTGGACACGGGGAGACATGGCCCGGCTGCTTCCTTCCTCCAGCCAGAGCCTCCGTCAGCTCAGCCCAGCAGGAAGTCACTGGCCAGTGGCCCAGCCAGGCAGCCTGCAGGACCAGCTTCCCAGGGTCCGGCAGAGCAGAGGGAAGGAATGGGGCGGGGGGACACGAGAATGACTGCATGGCCAGGCATGTATGTTATCCACAAGACATTGTCAAGTCCATTCTCTCCTGCACTTGCGGGAGGTCTTCTAGGCCACTGCTGGGGGACTCTTGCCATTCCCATTTTCCAAATGGGAAAAGCAAAGCTCCCATAGGGCCAGGATGAACCCGCAGGAAGAAAGGGCCCCGCAGGGTGGGCAGGCTGCGCAGGGCAAGAGGGAGGGCCGGCATTGTGGGAGGCTGTGTCCTGGGGGCTGGGTGGCCTGGTGAGCCCCGCATAGGTTCGGGCTCCCATCTCGGGAGGGGCCCGGGCCGGTCCCCCGTCCCAGCCTCCCAAACCACAGACTCTGCAGGCAGCCACCGTTGCTGCTTCAGGGACCGCGAAATTACATCTCTCAAAACGCTCCTTTCTTTTTTTTAAATTGCCGTGACTAGAATAATCCCAGTGTATCTTCTCTTTCACCCTTGTCGGTGAATTTAATTTAATAGACTATAACTGTGCTGCCTCTGATCTTTAAATGCCATGTTTATTTGCCTTATTAGTGTGGACTCAATGCTAAAGGAATGTGTGGCAATGTCTGGTGAAATGGGTTTCGCCCGGCTCTGGCTGTGTTGGTGGCATTGCTGTGTCCCCAGTCCCAGACTGAACTGGATGTGGACACAGACGCCTGCCCTTCCCCTGGGGTCGAGTGCAGGTGGGGTGGAGGCTCCCTCTGCTGCGTGTTCTGGTGTCCTGTCCCTGCCCGGGCTGAGACAGGATGGGTGCCCTGCTGTCCCCAGCTCTCAGCAGCTCTCGTCTGTGTGGTGTCCTTCAGGCTGACCTGCCCTAGAAGGGCACCCTGCCCTGTCACCTGGCTGTCAGGTAGGGGCACACCTTGCTCACCAGATTGAGGTTCAAATCTGCAGTGCACCTGTGACCTGGTGATACCAGCCAATTCCAGGGCCCAGTATGCAACCACGGGGTTCATCTCCTCCTGGCCATGGACATTGCAGCCAGGTAGGGGATGTGCCCTGTTCAGCGACATGCCCAGGAGATGCAACCTGGGTGTGGAGTGCCCCCCAGGGCCTTTGCACATGCTGCTCTCCTCTCCAGGTACCCACATGGACTGACCCCTGCTGCATTTCAGTCTGCTCCATGTCACCGCACAGCATCCTGGGCCAATGTGGATGGAGTAGCATCCCCAGAACTCTCCACTCCTGCTTGTTCATAGTACGCAGCGCACCCCAACTTTCTGCATGCCTACTATCATCTGACTGCCCCTGGGACTGGGAGCACTGGTATCTGGTTACCCGTCAGGGATGGGCCAGGACAGAACTTAGGTCCCCTGTCCTCCCTGTGGTGGAGCAGAGATGGCCAGACATTGTCCCCAGACAATGTCTTTCTAGTGTGAGACGTCTGCTCTTGAGAGATCCCAGGATAGAAGGTGACGACGGAGGGAGAGAGTGGCTCGCATAGAAAATCAGGGGCACGTGGAGAAAGGCAGGTGGACCAAGAGGGACGAGAATAGAGCATCTGTGGAGGACACTTAGAGTCATAGCAAGATGCAGAAATGACACCCACAGAGCTGTGGATGCAGAGAGATACAGGACAGGATGAGAGGTGCATGAAGAGGGCCAGCGATCTCTGCTTGGGGGCATGGAGTGGGTGGCAGACGAGGGGTGCAGAGTGGGGTAGATGGGGGCAGAGAGCAGGGAAGATGGGGGAAGACAGAGGGGCAGACAGAGAGACGGGGACAGACAGTGAGAGGGACTCTGGGTGCAGGTTCTGCAGAGCTGGCCCGGCATGCCCAGTGAAGGCCCGGCGGTGCCTCTGGGGTCTGGGGACAGGTGGGAACAGGCTAAGGCCAGTGCAGCCTGTTTCTTCCTGTTGCTGAGAAATCAGGCCCCTCCCGCCCCACCGCCCTGTCTGGAATTCTAGCCCATCAGCTGTCTGCCACACTCCCAGACGTTCAGATGTGGAAAATTCAGACTAGCTTTGGCCTGGCCCATTTCCAGCTAAGACTTTGTCCTCAAGAAAGAAAACCCCTTAAGGGGAGGAAAGCAGAGAACTGACATTACCCTGGCCCGAACCCACCCTTTCTTCTGCAGTGGGTGCTTGAGAGGTGTCACCTGCTGCTGGAGATACGTGGCGCCCTTCCGAGGAGACAGCGGTGTGGGCACCTCGGATTCGTCCCTGTGCCTTCCTGTGGGAAGGATGCCAAAAACAGCATATTGGTGGTTTTTAAATAGAAAAGTTGAGTCACATTTTGGAGTCAACCCACTAACAGGTCCTGACATCTAGGATGCCTGGCAATGGCACAACCAGGCATCCCAGGTGAGAGACTCTTCAAGCAGTATGGGAATTGGGAGAGCATCTTAGTAGCTCACTTGGTCACTCAGTCACTCATCAAACATGTCTGTGCTCCTGGAGGGCAGAGCCTCTCCCAGGCAGCTCTGTGCCCTCATCTCAAAGTCCAGCCCAGGGCCAGACACATAGCAGCTACCCAGTAATGTGTGATGTTTGAGCTTGATCAATGGGTGGAAGGAAGAAAGGGAGGGAGGGAATGGAGGGAAGGAAGGATGGTGGATGGCCGGATGGATGGAAGGATGGACAGATGGACAGGTGGGTGGTGGACAGAAGGAAGGGAGGGAGGCAGGGAAGGAGGGTAGATAGGTGAGTGGGTGGGTGGATGGTTGGGTGGGTGGGTGGGTGGGTGGAAGGATGGGTGGACAGTCATTGAAGCAGTTGAAGGAGGCAGGTGGGAAGTGTCCCTAGAGGTCTGGGAGTGGCCAACCAGAAACAAACCCTAAATACCACAAAGTGCCACTTACTGGTCCACGCATGGATCCATGGGATTGGGCCCTCCCAGAGCTGGGCCCTCTGGCTCTCCAAGGGCAGGACAGGAGTAAAGGTCTGTGCCCTCCTACTCAGGCCCTGCCTCCTCACCCTCCACGTCCCATGGCAGGGCAGGACCCCTCCTCATCGATGGACATTCTGCTTGGCTCCACTCACTCAGGTGTCACTGTCCTTTTGCAAACCCCAGTAAGAGAAATGTGGGACCCACATCTCTGCAAGGCCAGAAGCCCTGCTGGTGGGACAGCTTCTCTTCCCCAGCCGAGCCCGTCCTGCGGGCACTGCCGCTCAGGGACCTTGGGGTCCTCGCTGAGACACTGTGGTCTGGGAGCCTGCGTCTTCCTTTCCCCTGGCGGCTTCTCACGCCTGCCTCTGGGCTGCAGAGGAAGCCCGTGTCTCCGTTCCTGGAACACAGGAGGTGTTGGAAGGACCAACCATAACCACTGCCTTCTCTGAAGGCAGAAGGGAAGGTCACAGCCTGAAGAATTGGACAGACCTGGGTCCACCCCGCCTTGCTGCTACCTCCTCACTGTGGGAGTCTGTGCAAATCATGTGACCTCTCTGGGCCTCAGGATGCTCATCTCTGAAATGGAACCCTATGTACTCACAACGTGCGAGAGCACATTGGAAAAATAAAGCATGCTGCAGGTGTAAGTTGCGGGATATTTAAGAATACTTTTGCTGTGGATGAGTGCGAGATCTAGCCGCCACCTCCTGGTTCCCTTGGCCAATGGCTGGCAAAGGCCCCCATGCCTCCCTCTGCAGAGGAGGCTCTGTGGCAGAAGCTCCCTCAGAGGGGGGAGAGCGGCTTCTACTTGGTTCTGGGAGCTGGTTTGGCAAGGGGCCGCATGTTGCCATCCGAGGGCCAGGAGTTCTGGACTCACCTGCAGCCCAGCACCGTGCGGCCCTCGCGTGCAGAGGTCTGCAAGGGGCCTGGTGCTGGGGAGCCCAAGGGAGGCTGCCCCAGCGCAGGGGAGGCAGGTCCTGCTGGCAAAGTGACGTTCCCCGGCCCGGGGGACGCCTGCCCACGTGCTTCCCGGGACGGATCCCAGCAAAACCCAGAGTTCTGCAACCCTGCCGTCCTGCCCGCCCAGCGCCTCAGACCCGTGGCTGGAACGATCAATTCTGCGCGCTTGCGAAATGACGAGCCTGTTGTGGGAGTGGCTCAACTCATCATTTTCAAGGGCTTAAAGGCATCTTGTCTCAAAGGGGGCTCTGAAGAATTGGAGAAATATGTCCTGCTGCTCGCCAGAGAGCAGAGCGCATTAAGTTATCGCGGGGCCCGCGGGCGGAGGTGGGCGACGGCCAAGCAGAAGACCGAGCCGGGGAGGCTGCTTCCCCTGTATTTTTACTGTCATTTATTGCCATTGTGGAAATTGCTTGGGTGTCGTTCATTCACTTCAGCAAAATTTTACTGACTGTCTGCTTGGGCCGGGAGCAGGGGACACAGAGGCAGGGCTGCTGTGACCTGAAAGTATCAGGGCATGGCTCGTGCTGGAGGCGGGGGCTGGCAGCTTTAGGACGTGGAGTAGGGGCCACTCGGTGGGGCCACAGCTATGGGCACCTGATTTGTGACCAGAGTTGCCGTGTAGAACCAAGGAAACGAGGACTGTTATTAGTAGGTGGTGTGGGCACCACTGTGTGTCCCCAGCTCACGCCCAGTGCAAAACCCAAAGGGACTGGTCAACGGTTGGTCCTTTAGGGCGAGACTAGATTGCTGCAGCTTCTGGAGGTGGTGGGTAACCAGACACTCTAGAGGGGCAGACAGACTGTGACTAAACGAAACAAACGTGTAATGTCAGGAGCAACGTGTGCTATGAGTAAAGCCAAGCAGGACACTTCTAGTGGGAGAGGACGGTTTCAGCGAGAGTGGCCCAGGATGCTGTCCTCAGTGAGCAGTCTTTCCACGGGGGTATCTAGGAAAAGAGGAGCATGTGCAAAGGCCCCGGGCTGAAACCTGCGCTCAGGCCACAGTTCCTGGGCCACACAGCCCTCAGGCTTAACTCTGTAGGCCCAGGCAG
>RJWJ010002786.1:33598-94889 GCA_004363605.1 Indri indri | reverse complement strand
AAAAAAAAAAAAAGAGTATAGCGAATGCCCAATACCCTTTATTTAGGTTTACTAATTGTGATATTTTCTGACAAAATTCACTAACATTTTGTCACATGCGCCCACCCTCCATCTCCTTCCATCCCTCCCTTCTACACACCCACACACACACACACACACACACACACACACACAAATGTATACATATTGTGGTGAACCATTTGAAAACAGCTATAGACATGATAATTTATCCTTTTACTTTCACCCCTTACTTTAGCATGAGTCAAAAAAAAAAGCAAGGACATTCTCCCCCATAAATGTTAATATTAATATAATATCATTAACATACCCAAGAGTTAATTTAATATTTATTCAATATTATCATCTAGGACAGTCTAGCACAACTTTCAAACTTCCCCAGTTGTGCCCAAATGAGACCTTCATAGCATTTCCCTCAACCCAGGATTCAATCAAAACTCACACTCTGCTTTTTAATTGTCATGTCTCTCTAGCTTCCTTTAAACCTAGAACAGTCCTCCCCCACCCCCTTTTCATTTAATCTAGTTTGACACAATTATGGATCCAATGTTCTATGATTGCCAGGTGAACTGAATTATAACATCAAACCACTCCTTTATAAATAGCTGTGAAATGTCTTAATCCATCTAAGAGAAGTTATGGTGTGACATGAAATGGCTTTAAAGTTTTACAGATTTAAAATTCTCAATCTTCTCTTCTTAATATTGCCCTTGTGCTTCCAGACTCTGGCCAAGACACAGAGTCCAAATGCAGGGTTTGCAAAGCTTAATTCCAGGCAGTATGCACCTAAGCCTGAACTGCAACCCCACTGTTTCTGCAACTCTAAGATGCAACTCATTAAATATAAAATAACTTTTATGAAGAATCTGGCAAGGGTCACCACTATACCTAAGCCAAAGAAAACCAAAAATTAACCAAATAACTGTTTATTAATTTGTTTCTCATTTTGAGATCAGAGTCTCAGACAGGATAGTGCGTAGCATACATTAGAGTAAAAAGTGAGGGGAATATTACTTGACCTGGTAATAATGAAGTCCTTAAGCAAATCTGGATAACTGTCCAGAACAATTATGAAATGATAATGCTAATATGTATAATGTCTATTGTGCCTTTCAAGTGTTGGAAAATTTAGTTATTCAAGCAAGGAGCATTGTCTTATTCAAGAAGGGAGGCCTGAAGACTCTCAGTAATACTGGAAAATTTACATGGGCCTTTGGCCAAAATCAGTAACATTTTTACCTAGAAATTGACTTTACTGCAAAGAAAAACTATAGAAGGTAAAATTAAGATGAGCAAGATTATTTTTCCAAGTAAGCCTGACCTGGATTTTCGTAAAGAATTCCAAGGAATAATTCCAGATTATGGAAAACATTGTTTGCAGAGATGGAGCCTAACTTACCTATATTTTTTACTGCTAGCACATCTCCTGCCATACAACAGGGAATTATTTTTTATCCATTAAGCATACATTCAACAAATATTTATTTAGTGTATTCACTCTGTGCCTGGCATGGTACTAGGTGCTGGAGATATAACACTGAATAACATCCATAGGTTCAGCTCTCACGGAACTTACTTTCAACAAAGAGAGAAGACAGAAAAAAGAAAAATAATAATAATTAATTAAATACACTTATGAAGGGGATAATTTCAGATGCCGATAAGTCATATTAAGAAAAGAATGTCAGAGTAAGAAATAAGTAACGGGAGCAAACTGAGATAGGCAGTCAGAGAAGATCACACTGAAAAGCTGATGGTTGAATTAAGACCTTTGCCACAGGATAGAACAGGCCACGTGGGGATGTTTGGCAGAGCAACCGAGGCAAAGTGAACAGGAAGCCCAGTGAAGAACTCCGGATGACCTAGAGCGACAGTGGGAATGGAAGTGGGCAGGGGCCACTTAGGCCATTACCAAGTGTTTGGATTTTACAACTCAATGCAATGAGAAGCCCTAAGGACTTTAAGGAGGATTTTAAGTAAGAGAATGCTACAATGTGATCTGTGTTTTAAAAAGAACCCATTTGGCTGATACACACAGAATGAAAAGACTATCATCACAATGAAAACCAGTATATCCTGAGTCTCCACCCATTGTTCATGCCTCGCCTTCTACTTACAGAATTGATGAGAGGAAAAGCACACAGTTACATCACTATGAGGGCAGCAGAGGAACAGAGCCACAGAGCAACTGGACCTGCTTCGCTGCCTCTGCAAGGACAGTGGATGGGGCTCAACACTAGGGAAATATATATGCTTTCTTCACTGCTCAAAATATACTTGGGTCACTTTCTTAGTGGTTTCAGAGACATGACTGAATGAAGAATAGCTTTTATTTTTAGTTCATTATGTTTCTCTTCTTTTTAAAAATACTAACAAAAATCTTTTCCAAAACCTTTTGTCACTGACTACTCATTATTTTTAATAATCCCCAGATTTTGGTGTAGAAAAGATTTCACAACAATGACATGTGATAGAGGGTTCCTAACACCTCCTATCCATGGTTCCCAGGCTGCTCAACTGCCAAGGCCCACAAACTATTACAAACTATTAAAGCACAGGGGTAGCTGGGTTTCTAGAAAGTGTTATTTGATATGATGAAGAGTGAAAGGGAGACTCCTACCAACTAGAGTGGTTTCAGAAAAATTGTCCCAGGATAGGGAAAGGATTTCTAGAGACCATTCACCCCAGAGGCACCACACCCTTCTATCAGTATAAGGGAAAGTATCTGACCTCATTGGTAAACAAAGATAAGTGACATGAAACACATTCTTCTTGAAACTAATAATACAATCACAAAGGCAAAAAAAACAAGCCTGGGCAACATAGCAAGACCCTGTCTGTAAAAAAGAAAAGAAAAGAAAAATTTAAATTAGCAGGCTGTGGAACATCGGGAAGCTGAGGCAGGAGGACTGCTTGAGCCCAGAAGTTTGAGCTTCTGGTAAGCTATAATCAGGCCACTGCTCTCCAGCCTGGGCAACAGAACAAGACCCTGTTTCTAAAAAGACTTTAATTAATTAAGTAATGTTTAAAAAAAAAAAGGCAATAAAACGTGCATGGTCACTGGCCCTAGTAACTCCACTACGAGGAAAATTTTGCTGGAGACAAACATTTATAAAAAAATCCTATCGAAACTTTCACAAACATTTTCGAAATCTGAATTGTAAACGTATAGCTTCCCTTTTCAACTGACAGCTCTTTGAAAAGCAAATATGGTAAGATAATACAATTTGAATCAACATTAGGTCAAAATCCTTACATTTATGAGTATATAACTTGTTCCCTACATGTTCCCACATGATAAAAGAAGTGACAATTTAAATTGGAGTCAAAGAGATAAGCTTGATAAAATGAAAGTAGAGCTGTCTGGTGAATCACAGTATATTACAGTTAAATGTTTCTGTTCTTTTTTATATTCCTAGAACCCTGGAGGAAGAGTAGTATCTTTGAATATACATTGCATGCAGGCCATAACTTTTCATGCATATATCTATTCAAAGATTACATAAGTGTGTGAATAGGTCATCTACATATTTAATGTTTTTAGCCCCTAAAACTACAGATTTAATTCATTTTCATAACATAATTGATTTTGTACATTAATAAAACTAATCAACTACACTAATAGAATGCTTCCATCTTCCTCCATAGAAATAGCAATTTCACAGGGAACACAAGATCCTACATTAAGATTCATCAGTTGTTTGATCTACAAAGAGTAACAGCTTTTTTTCCCATCAAGCACATTCACACTCACAACCTTCAGAAGCTGGTAGGCTACAGTGTGCTTCCCACTGCTGCAATCAAGTCAGGAACTTAAATGAGAAAAAAAAAATAATTCAAGAGAATAAAAAGCTACATACACACATTGTTTGCTATGGCTTTCTCCTCTCCTTCATGGCCAAAAAAAAAAAAAAAAAAAGTCTATGTAAATGCTGAACAACAAGCGAATAATTCAGCAAATTATAACGGAAACCCACGAGAATTTTGGCAAATGCTCTAACATTAAAATGATGTATGGATAAGGGCAAAAAGGGAAATATAAAAGTGTGTGCAATTAGTTATAAAATGTAAATAAGGGCAAACACTGGAAAGGAATATGCAAAAATTAAAACTCATGACAATGTTAGGGTTATAATAGCTTTTTCCTAATAAAGAAAAGAAAAATTAGTACAGAATGGAAGAAGAGGCTGAAGTCTGGTTACGCCATTAGTTTCCAGAAGAGCAAATGTACTTTATAGCTAAAGTCTTATTTCTGGCCACTAACGCTAACTGTGATTCTGGGCTTACTGCTCTCATCTGCAGATTGAAGGGTTTAGATTAAACAGTCTTTCAGCTCTAAAACTCCGAGAGTTTTTCCTTGCCACTATACAATCTGGCTGAATACTAAAAAGTCTTCTCTTATTTCTTGCTAAATGACAGTCACTATAATGAAGCTCTCAAATATTACACCAAGAAAGATTCTGAGTATAGTGCCCAAATTATACCCCTTCTAATTTTTTCTTAAGGCTTTCATCTCTGTCAAGAGTAACACACCTGAGTTCTCTACAGTTAAGCAAATGACCAGGCCACTATATCATCACATGCAAGACCGATGTTTTGTCTCTGGCAACTCATTTGATTCGTCGAGTGGAAAAAGTGGCTGGACAGAAGCAAACTCATTCTTGTAATTTTTCTTCATTTTACCTGTGATGACTCCCACTGGTAAGCACTGCCTTGCTTTTGCCTTTTATTTTTCTCTAAGACTCACACATATATAACATGCACACCCCAGAGGCCCAAAGAAAACACTCCATGATTTTTGCCGATAGCTTGGAGCAGCAGGGGGAGAAGAAAAGAAATAGAAACAGCATACAAAGCCTTCCTTGTTCTTTTAATCTTTCTTAGACAAATTCTACACGAGAGAAAGACACAGCTGAGGATTTTACAGTGGTGTTAAACACTACTTAAGTCCCCTGAGAGGGAAGGAATGCATTCCCTTTAGTATTCACTGTGCTAAGCTACTCAGCTTTCCTGAAAGATAATCTAACAAAGCAGTCAAAAAGAAAAAGCAGAGACCGTGATACTTACACTCAGCTGCTTATACACCAATTTATTTCCTTTCCAGGAAACAAAGCAAACATAAATGTTCTTAGGACCAGTTCTCATAAGGCCCTTATCTATTGACTAATTCAATAAATTTAATTCAGACAGTATATTCCTAAAACTGCATTCTGTATCGCAGACACTATACCAGAGTAAGACTAGATTCCTTGTCCTCAAAGAACTCACAATCTGAATAGAAGACAAAATAGATAAAAACAAGATTAATAAGAGAGCAGGTAGTTCAGCAAAAACAAAAACTCATGATTACCTACCTATGTGAAGGTAAAAGAAGGTGAGTGCAAATGTAATTGCCATAAACAAATGAGAATGAACAACTAACTCAAAGTGTGCACATATTAAGTGGTACAATGGAAGTATACATGTTTTGCTGGGTATGACTAATCTCGCAATCTATTAAGGACCTGCTAATGTTCTAATGCCTACTAGTATGTCTTATTAAGAGAAAATAAGGTTATTAATACATTCAACCTTAAGTTTTCTAAAATTTATTCACAAATTTATGTGAAGTGTTTTTTAAGACTCATTACTCACAGACCAGAATGCAAGACTCTCAAGCACTGATGGTGTGTACTGAAGGCTCATAATGAATACCATCTAGCTGGTTATAATGGGATATAAAAATCACAGGCAAGAAATTGTCCTCACTCTTGAGATAACAGATATTGATTACATCTATGTGTGTTAAGTACTAACATATTAATTAACCAAAAACCCTAAATTAAAAATTAAATATGAAGAAAGAAAATCCAGTTATATAGTCACTTATGGAATAAAAATGAAACATCTTACCTTCTTGTGGGTGAATGTTAACTGGCCTATAAACTCAGGCCAACCACATATCTTCTACAATAAATCTTCTTTTAACTGACTTGCATTCAAGTGACCAGCGAAGATTAACTGATGGTCCTCATTTCCTTTGTAAATCATACAGAACAATTCATAACCAATGAATGTTCCTCTATAAGATACCAGTGCACCACATTACATGGTCCCCAAACCTGTCTATGCTAGTTTTATGTAGCATAGGAAATATGCATATATTTAAATATCATATAAACCAGTGATAAGAACAAAATGAACATGACATATTTTATATAAAAATTAAGCTGAATATGGTAAAGATTTAATAAAGTGGGCCTCTTTAAAAAACTGCTGTTGAATTAAATGAGATGACTATAGAAACACTGGGAAAGGGAATTCAAAAGGATTCTGTACTCAAATTGTTCACATATGTCTAAGCTGCTGTACCATTTTTAATAAACTTTAATATACAATTATGGTCAATGCATTATCAATGTGGTTTACACAAGAAAGAACAATTGCAACACAAATCAGTGGAACCATTTTCAACCAGCCCCTAATGCACATGGTAAACTCCTGGGATCTTTAAAAAAAAAAAAAAAAAAAAAAAAACCTGATGCCAAGAAATTTTAAAAACCTGATGCCCAGACAAACTGAATCAGAATCTCTAGGGTTGATACTTGGACATCAATATAGTTTTTTGAAGCTCCTAAGCTGCCAACATACAGCCAAAGATGCAAACCACTGCTGTACATCAAAAAATTGGTGAAAAGATGTACATGACTTATCATACAATTTGTATTTTTAAACAGACAGGATCTCACTCTATCACCCTAGCTGGTCTTGAACTACTGGCCATAAGCAATCTTCCCACCTCAGCCTCCCAAGTAGCTGGACTACAAGCACCAGCCACCACGCCTGGCTGGTTTATTTATTTATTTTTATCTTTTCAGAGACCAGGTCTCGGTATGTTGTCCGGGCTGGTCTCTAACTCCTGACCTCAAGTGATCCTCCTCGGCTTCCCAAGTAGCTCTGACTACAGGTGCAAGCCACCACACCCAGGACAATACAACACAATTTAAGCATACACTTTTGTTCTTTTAATAGTTTCAAGTTTTCACTGCTTCCAGTTCATAAATGCAGTATGGATCAGATAATGTCAGATAAGAATTATTCTACCAAACAACAAAAAAGTATGTAACCAGATCTACCTTGGCCTAAAAAGTAAAATGAATGGAATTTGAAAACCTTTCTTCTCAGGAATATTCTATAGGTAAGATCTATTAGTGAAATCAAAGTTCAAGGAAGTTCTTCTGCCTTCCCTCTGTAAAATTGAACTATCTATCCTGCTCTTTCTATATACCATTTTGAGAACCTCCAACTTACTCTAAGTGTATACAACTACATTCTAGGATAACAGAGAGAAAAATCAGTTTTAAAAGACAGACGGAGGATGAGGTGGGGAAAAGTTTGGTGGTACCATGTAGGGAAGGGAACGTATAGGAACTTAGTTTAATCTGTGCACAGCAAAAACCTTCAGTTTAGGAAGCCTAATTTATGGGGGGAAAAAAAAAACAACCATATAGTAACAACTACCGTATACTTACAGTATTTCTAAATGCTATAAACCAATGCAAAAAAGAATGCCAAAAATAACATCTAAAAAACAAAGCCAATATATGCATCCATATCCTTCTTTTATCTCTCTTCTGCTCCAATTGTCTAGCAGGCAGCCTTTCAGCAAGGAGCCATTACAGCCTGTTGAAAAGGATGCCTACTGTACTTTGTGGCACACGAGGGTAACATGGCTTAATGAAAGTCACATTTGATGTACTACGTACTCTTCAATACCAAGTGGCTCAATCGCTGGCTGGAGTCTTCCTCACACTCTTAAAAAATAACCTATAATCAGGTCTTTGATCTAGATTGGCTGCATCTTTTACTGCTGAACTACACTGGTAATAATGCAGTCTTCTAATCTAACAGTTGAAACTGGGATTCCGTTTTCCTCCTTGTACTTACTTTTCAAAAATCACTGTTATTGAAACCCTTCCAATGGAAACGAAGCCCTTGGAACTTGTGAGCAGTTACTCATCCTTAAAAGTTTTTATCTGAGCTGTCAAAACTATTAACGGTCTTTCCATTGAAATGAGTCCACTTCAAGGATGGTAAAAAATCTATAGGGTAGCCTGGTGGAAGGATCAAGTCCTTCTTGTCTCTAACAATAAGTTTTCCTCAGGCCGGGCGCGGTGGCTCACACCTGTAATCCTAGCACTCTGGGAGGCCAAGGCGGGCGGATCATTCTGGGCTCAGGAGTTCGAGACCAGCCTGAGCAAGAGCGAGACCCCGTCTCTACCAAAAATACAAAGAAATTAACTGGACAGCTAAAAATATATATATAGAAAAAAATTAGCTGAGCATGGTGGCGCATGCCTGTAGTCCCAGCTACTCGGGAGGCTGAGACAGTAGGATTGCTCGAGCCCAGGAGTTTGAGGTTGCTGTGAGCTAGGCTGACGCCACGGCACTCGCCCCAGGCGAGAGAGACTCTGTCTCAAAAAAAAAAAAAAATAAGTTTTCCTCCACCAACTAACAAAAGCAGAGGAAACAAGGTTGTTCCTTGTCCAAATTCTACTGCTTATCAAATGAGAATAACCATAAAATCACCATGGCTTATGTTTCACAGCTTAAATTTCTTCTGAATTTCCCAATTGGTTTTGTGACACAAATTTATTGCTTCATTCTAACAGAAGAACCCAATAAAATTCCATAAAATATTCTAACAGTTCAAGTACAGTCATGATTATGTACATTTCCAAACACAGCATGTAAATAAATTTCAAATTAACTCTGAAGTAAAAGGCTAAGATAGAGTACATACTTCAGTTTATAGACAGATACAGTGTAAGATTCCAAGGAAGGCTGGCAATTGGGTTCAATAATATTTATAATAATTTCAAAGAAGTTATTCAGAGAAATACCTCTTACCAAACAAAAAAAGCACTGATTTTCTCCCACCTAATTCGACACCTCTTCATATTAAATACTTTAAGAAGAAAAATCTATTGTTTCCTCTACTATCTTCTCTCTGGCTAAAAAGGCTAACAATTTTTCAATGAAGCCATCGTTAGCATTAATAGTAATAATCTTATTACAAAAATGCACTGTCAAAATTGCCTGGAAAAAGGAAAATACTGAAAAGATGTTTTTAGGGATCTGTATCTTGATTGAAATAGCAACAAAAGAGTGTAAAGATGCAAATGTGTATGTTATTAATAATGCAATTTATACAAAGGTAAACTTAAAATGGAGATGCGTCTAGTACAGATTAGCAAAGTGTGACTCATATTTCAATTGAAGAAAGATAAAGAAGATAATAAAAAACAATTATAAACCTCTACTGAGCACTTATTCTTGGCCCTGCACAATGCAAATACTTACAAACATTATGTTATTTGATCACCTCTTTAAAATCATCCTAGGGAACTTCTGCCTCCAGGAAAGTGGGAGTAGACATACTGTTCAATATTATGTACACTAAGTAAAATTAAATCCCTGAACATTATAGATAAAACAAATATAAACAGATTATTATGTGAAGAAAAGAAAACAGACTGGCTTAAAACCTGGGCACCTATAAAAAAGACATGGTAGTAATTTTCTGATTTTTTTTTTTTTTTTTTTTTTTTGCCATATATCCCAGACACAGAGTTGAAGAAGCCAGAAACCCAGAAATGCCAACGGCACATACAAAATAAGTCCCAAGAAAAGTTTGCTCTCTTTAGCAAAGAACTGTAAAAGGGACAAAGTAACAAGACAGATGCTGGAGTCCGGACTTTCAACACTGCCCAGTGATAATAAGACTGCTCCACTCCCCCACCCCCATCCCCCATGGTGTCATTGGAAGTCATAAGGAAAACACTGATGAGACACAACTACTCCTCCCTGCCAGTATGGCACCAGTGGAGACCTAGAGGGGAGCTGGAACTCCTACTTAGTACTGATGAGAAGCCCCTTTCCCCTGTGTGTTACAATTAAGGTCAAGTTGTAAAGTTGGACTTCTCCCATGAGGCGGGGTCCCTTGCCTTGCCAGAGAATTGTCAAAAGAGGCCAGCTAGAAACAGAGTTTAGATAAGCTTCAGAGTCTCAAAACACAATACTCGAAATATACAGGTTTCAATCAAACATCACTCCTCATTCTAAGAACCAAAAAATCTTACCTTGAACGGGAAAAGACAATCAGTAAGATACCAACATCTAGAAGACAGAGAGAGATTAGAAATATCTTAAAGGATCCACCATAAAAATGCTTCAGCAAGCAATTACAAACACAAAGAAAAAGTAGAAAACCAAGCCAAAAAAATAAGTCTCAGCAAAGTAATAGAAGATATAAAGAAGAACCAAAAGGAAATTTTAGAAATGAAAAATTCAGTATTCAATAACAAAAATTAAGAACTCAGAAAAATACAAAACACTGTTGAAAGAAATTTAAAAAAAAAAACCAAACAAATGGAAAGGCATTATGTGTTTATGGGTTGAACACAAGCCTTAATATTGTTCATGGAATTAATGTTAAGATGTTCGTACTACCCAAAGTGGTCTACAGATTCAACACAATCCCTATCGAAATCTCAATGGCATGTTTTGCAGAAATAGAGAACTTCATCCTAAAATTTATATGTAATCTCAAGGAATCCCAAGTAGCCAAAATAATTCCAAAAAAGAAAAACAAAGTTAGAGGACACAAACTTCCTGATTTCAAAACATATTACAAAGCCATAGTAACCAAAACAATTGTGGTACTGGCATAAAGATAGAAAAATAGAACAATGGAATGTAACACAGACCCCAGAAATAAATCCTCACTTATACGGTTAAAAAACCTTTGACAAGGGTACCAAGGTCATTCAATGGAGAAATATTGCTAGGGAAACTACATATCCACATGCAAAAAAAAGTTGGACTCTTATATATTACATTATATACAAATATTAACTCAAAAATGAATTACAGACATAAATGTAACACCTAAAACTATAAAACTGAAAAAACTCCCAGAAGAAAACATACAGTAAAAGCTTCATGGCATTGGATTTAACAATAATTTCTTGGCTATAACATCAAAAGCACAGGCATCAAAAACAAAAATGGACATATGGGACTACATCAAACTTAAAAACATTTCTGCATTAAAGGACACAATCAACAGAGTGAAAAAGCAACCTATGGAATGGAAAAAAATGTTTTCAAACCACATACCTGATAAAGGGCTAATATCCAGATTATATAAAGAACTCTTAGAACTAACCAACCGAAAAAAACCCAAATAACCGATTAAAAAATGGGCAAAGAACTTGAACAGACATTTCTCCAAAGAAAGTATACTAATGGCCAACAAAGATGATCAACATCACTAATCATCAGAGAAATGTAAATCAAAACTGTACTGTGAAATCAACTCACACCCATTAAGATGGCTACTGTCAAAAGAAGAAAACAACAAGTATTGGAGAGGATGTTTAAAAATTAGAACACTTGTGCACTGCACTATTGGTGACATTGTAAAATGGTGCAATTGCTGTAAAAAATACTATGGAGATTCCTTAAAAAATTTAAAAAGTAACTACTATATAACCCAGCATTGCCACTTCTAGGTATATACTCAAAAGAACTAAAATCAGGGTCTCAAAGCATCCATGTTTGTAACATCACTGTTCACAACTGCCAATAGGTGGAAGCTACCCAAGTGTCCATCAACGAATGCATGGATAAACAATATGTAGCATATTCATGCAATGGAATATTATCAGTCTCAGGAAGGAAATCATGTCACATGCTACAACATGGATGAACCTCCAGGACAGTATATTAAATGAAATAAGCCAATCACAAAAAGACAAGTACTGCACAATTCCAAATACATGAAGTATCTACAGTAGTCAAATTTTCACAGAAACGGAAAGACTGGTGGTTACCAAGGGCTGGGAGGAGCATGAAAAGGGGAGTCGTTTAATGGGTACAGAGTTTCAGATTTGCAAGACGAAAAAGTTCTGGAGATCTGTTTCACAACAATATGAATATACTTAATATTACTGAGCTGTGCACTTAAAAATGGTTGAGAAGATAAATTTCATGAAATATTTTTACCACAATAAAAAAATTTTTCCAATTAAAAAAACTCAAGGGATGAGTCAATACCAGGTAGAGGAAAGAAAAGGAAAGAATTAGAGAACTTTAAGATAAACAATTGAAATTACTCAGCCTAATCAAATCAGAAAAAAAGACTGAAATTTTTTTTTAAAAGGACAGATTATAACAAGAGATCTAACAATTGTGTCTTTGGAATTCCAGAAAGAAAGGAGAAAGAAAGCAGGGCTAAAAAAGTACATAAAGAAATAATAGGTGAAAATTCCCAAATTTGGAAAAAAAAAAAAATCACCTACGGATTTAAGAAGCTGTGAGAATACCAAACAGAGTAAGTCCAAAGCTACCCACACCAAGTCACATCATAGTAAAACTTTGAAAACTAAAGACAGAGAAAAAATCAGGAAGCAGACAGAGAGAAATAATGCATGAGCTATAGAGGAAAGAATGATAGTGGGTGTCTCATCATGGAGGCCAGAAAAAAGATAACATTTTTTCCATAGATAAAAGGGAAAAAAAAAACCCCATCAACCCAGAATTCTATATCATGCAAAAATATCCCTCAGGAAAGAATAGGAAATGAAGACATTCTCATAAAAAAGAAAAAGGAAATTTGTTGCTGGTAGACCTACTCTGAAATGGTGAAAGGAGGTTCTCTTTGGGAAAAAAAAAAGTAAATGATAAAAGAAAGAATCTCGAACTGTCAGGAAGGAAGGAAGAACAGTGGAAAGATTAAGTAGAAACACTCTTCCCTCTGGTTTCCCAAATTACGTTTGAAAATTGAAGCAAAAATTATAACAGGGTCGGATGTGGCTCTAATGTATGTAGAGGAAATATTTGAGATAAATATAAATAGGACAGAGTAAAGGGAGGTAAATTTCACTTGAATTTGTAAGTGCCAACACCAATAGATTATGATAAATTATATAAACATAATGTAGTACCTAGGGCAACCACTAAAAATGCTGTACAAAGACATACATTCAAAAACACTGTAGATAAATCAAAATGGAACTTGAAAAACTCTAGAAAGTAACATACAGGAAGGTAGGGAAGAAAAGACAGAGAAACAAAAATAAAATAAAACAGAAAATAAGCAAGCTTAAGGCCTAACATATCAATAATTACAAGTAAACCATCTAGATACACCAATTAAAAGACTGGTAGAGTGAATTTAAAAACTGACACAACTCTATAATCTCCACCAGAAACTCATTAAATATAACAATATAAGAAGCAAAAATAGGAAAAAGCTTTATGTGATCGTTAATTTTATGTGTCAACTCGACTGGGCTAAGGGACCTGGTAAACCAGGGTTTTGGGGTGTGTCTCTGAGGGTGTTTCTGGAAGAGATTAGCACTTTTAATGGTAGATTGATTTTAAAACATGCCCTCACCACAGCAGGTGGGCCTTGTTTAATCCACTAAGAGCCCAAATGTAACAGAACAAAAAGGCAAGTAAGGAGGACTTTATTCTCTATTTGAGCTGGAACATCCATCTTCTCCTGCCCTTGGATAACAGACATCAGTGCTCCTGGTCCTCAAGCTTTAGGGCTTGAAAGAATTACACCACTGGATGTGTAGTTCTCAGGCCTTAGGATTCAGACTGAGGCTTATACCACTGGCTACCCAGGTTCTCAGGCATTCAGACTTGAACTACATTAAACTGTCATTCCCTAGCTTGCAGATGGCAGACTGCGGGACTTCTCTGCCTCCGTAATTGTGAGAATCAATTCTTACAATAAATCTCATCGTGTGTGTGTGTGTGTGTGTGTGTGTGTGTGTGTGTGTGTGTGCAGAGTATGTATGTACATATATATATATCCTATTGATTATGTTTCTCTAGAGAAACTTAACTAATACAATATATCATAAAAAACATTTACTAAAAGAAAGCAACAGTGGCTACATTAATATCAAATAAAGTGACTTCAAAACACACAAAATTACCAGGGACAGAGAAGGAAATTAAATAATGATAAAAGGGTCAATCCACCAAGAATACATAATGATCCTAAAACGTATGTGCACCTAACGGGAGAGCTGCAAAATATGTGAAGCAAAAACTGACAGAACTGGTGGCAGTAATAGTCAAATACACAATTATTAATATAATCGGAGACTTCAACATCCCCTTTCAAAAAGTGATAGGACATCTGGACAAAAAAATCATCAAAGATATAGATAAAGTCAACGCAACCATCAACCAACAGGATCTACCTGACATACGTAAAACATTCCACCCAAAGATGAATACACTTTCTTTTCAAGTACTCATGTAAAACCTATCAAGACAGAACACACGATGAGCCAGAAAACATACCTCAGCAAATTTAAAAGAAACGAAATCCTACAGAATGTGTTCTCTGAACACAATGGAATCAAACTAGAAATTAACAAAGATAACAGGAAAATGTCCAAACACCTATAAACAAAATGACATTTCTAAATAAACCATGGGTCAAAGAAGTCTTAAGGCAAATTAGAAAATACACTGAACTAAATGAAAAAGGAAATACAACCTAGCAAGCTTTGTGGGACTCATAAAGAAGTCCCGAGAAGGAAGTTCATAGCAGTAAATGTTTACAATGGAAAAGAGGAAAAGTCTCAAATCAATAATCTAAGCTATCACCTCAAGAACCCACAAAAAGAAGAGCAAAATAAACCCAAATCAGCAGAAGGAAGGAAATAATTAAGATAGGAGAATAAAGAAATGAAGTTGAAAAGAGGAAAACAGTAGAGAAAAATCAATGAAACAAAAAATTGGCTCTTTGAAAAGATCAATAAAATTGACAAATCTCCAGCAAGACTGACAAAGGAAAAAAAAAAAAAGACACTAATTATCAGGGATGCAGTAGGGAATAATGACTATAAAGACATCAAAAACATAATAAGAAATGCTATGAACACTTCTACATAAATTTGACAATTTAGATAAAGTGGGCCATTTCCTCAAAAATCAAAAACTAGCAGAACATACCAAACACACACAAAAAAAGAATTTAAATAGCTCAATAACTCTGAAGGCAACTGGATTCCTAATTTAAAAACTCCCAAAAAAGAAATTTCCAGGCCTAGTTTGGTTTCATTAGAGAATTCTACAAATCTTTAGAGAAAAATTAACAATTGTACAAAATCTCTTCTAGAAAACAGGAGTTAACACTTCTAATTTATTTTATGAAGCATGATAATAAAACTATTACCAAAAAAGATAATTATAGACCAATATTTATCACAATTACAAATGGAAAAGTCTAACAAAATACTAGCAAATAAAATTTAGCAATACATAAAATGAATTATATACTATGACCAAATGGGACTTTTTCCATGGATGGAAGGTGGTTCAGAGTTAGAAATCAAGCAATATAATCTACCACATTAATAGTCTAAAAAAGAAAAATCTAGTAATCACATCAATTGACACAGAAAAAGCATTTGGCAAATTCAGCATCCATTCACAATAAAAACGCTCGGAAAGCTACAGATAGCACTGCTTGAATTTAATAACAAACATATATATACAAATATCCTATAGCTAATGTTATACTTAATGTCAAAAAACTGAATGGTTTTTTTCCCCCCAAAGATCACAAACAAAGCAAAGATATTCACTCTTACCACTCTTATTCCATGTACTACCAGAAGTTTTAGCTAGTGCAATAAGGCAAGAAAAGGAAATAAAAAGCATAAAGATCAGATAGGAAGAAATTAATCTATCCCTATTTGCAGATTACATGATTGTTTATAGAGACAATTTCAAAGACTCTACAAATAAGTTCCTAGAACTAATAACTCCATTTACTAAGGTTGCAGGATACCAAAAAAGTTGTATTCTATATACTATTAATTAAAATATACATATGAAACCCAAATTAGAAATACAACACTATGTCATTTGCCCCCTCAAAAATGAAAGTTATAAAAAATTTTTTTAAACATACAAGACTTGTATATTGAAAACTACAAAGTGATAATTTAAAAAACCGAGGAAGGTCTAAATAAATGGAGAGACATACCCTCTTTGTGAAGACAAAGACTGAACATAGTAAAATTTTTAAAAACTCCCCAACTCAATATCCTGGGTTAACACAATTCCTATCAAAATACTACAAAGATTTTCTGCAAACAAAGATGAGATTATTCTAATATTTATATGGAAAAACAAAGGTACTATTTTAGCTTAAGCAATTTTGAAAAAGAAGAATGAAGTGGGAGGAATCATTAGAATTGATGTCAAGACTATTATATAGCTACAGTAATCAAGAGTATTTGATACTAGAGAAGGAATAGACATTGGATCAATTGAAAGGAGTAGAGAACCCAAAAATAGACACACCCAAGTTCAGTCAAGTGATTTTTGATAAAGGTGAAAGAGCAATCTAACGGAGAAAGGACAGTCTTTTCGATAAATGGTGCTGAAACAATTGGACATGAAGGAGGAAGGAGGAGGAGGAGGAAAGAGGAAGAAGAAGGAAGAGGGAGGAAAAAGGAAGAGAGAGTAGGAAGAGAAGGGAGGAAGAGGAGGAAAGGAGGGAGAGGAGGAAGGAGAAAAGAAGAGGGAGAAGGAGGAGAAGAGGAGGGGGAGAAGGAGGAGAAGAGGAGGGGGAGAAGGAGAAAGGGGAGGAGAAGGGGGAAGAAGAACCTTGACCTAAGTTTCGCATGGTATACAAAACTTATCTCAAAATGGATCATGGACTTAAATGTAAAATATAAAACTTTCAAGAAAACAAGAAAGAAAAAATTTTCAGGATCAAGGGATAAAAAAGGGTTCTTAGACTTGGTAACAAAAGCAACACATATAAAGGAAAAATCCATACATTGGACTGCATCAAAATTAACAACTTTTCCTTTGGGAAACACTGTTAAGAGGATGAATAGGCAAGCTACAGATTGGGAGAAAACATTTGCAAAATACATACTCAATAAAGAATTAGTGTCTAGAATATATTAAAACCTTTGAAAACCTGAACAGTAAAAATTTAAAAATCCAATTAGAAAATGGCAAAAAGACATTTAATGTGCAAGGGACATTTAACAAAAGAAGATATTCAAATGACAAATAAGCAAATGAAAAGTAGTTCAACATTGTTAGCCATTAGGAAAATGCAAGTTTAAACCCCAGTGAGGTTATCACTACACACCAATAAACTGGTAAAATAAAAAACAATAACACCACCGAATGCTGATGAAGATGCCGAGAAACTGGATCATCCATACATTATACTGAAGAAACGTGAGCCTCTCTGGAAGACAGTTTGGTGGCTTCTTAAAAATTAACGATGCAGAGAAGGGGGTGGAGCAAGGTGCCCAAATAGAAACCTGCAGCAATAGTGCCCCAGCACAAACATCAAATTCACTAACTTTCCACACAAGGAAGCACCTTCAGAAGAACCAAAAGTCGAGTGAGCCATCACAGTACCCAGCTTTAGTATTAGATTAAGGAAAGAGGCATGGAAGAGAGCAGAAAAGACCTATGGCACCACCACCCCCAACCCCAAAGCAGTCCTGTGCCAGCACACCCAGTAGAGAAAGAATCTGTGTGCTGGGGGAGGGAGAATGAAGTGATTGTGGGACTTTGCATTGGAACTCGGGTCCAACCTGCCACAGGGGAACACAGCACAGGGCAGGAACTCTGTCAGTGCCCATGGAGGGAAAATTTAGACCAGCCTGGTTAGAGGGAAATCCTCTACCCTGAAACCCAAGTTCTGGCTAGCCCTGCAAATGGCTGACAAAAAGAGGCCTGGGGCCCGGAATAAATTCATGAGGCAGTCAGGCCACAAAGGCTGAAGACCTCCTGCAATTCCTACAGCTGTGCTGGCTCATAGCCAGTGGTCTTGGGGTACACAAGACCCAGTGAGATACCAGGGGTGGCAGCCAAGCCAGTGCCTATGTCATCCCTCCCCCAATTCCAGGCAGTGCAGCTCAGGGAGAATCTTCTTCTGCTTGGGGAAAGGAAAGGGAAAAGATTAGCAGACTTTGTTTTGAAACTTGGGTACCAGCTCAGCCATACTAAAATGAAGTACCAAGCAGACTCCTAAGGCACCGGAGTACTAGACAACATTTCTAGACTCGCCCTGGGCCAGAAGGAAATAAATACGCTGCCCTGAAGGGAAGGACCCAGTCCTGACAGGATTTATCGACTGCTGACTAAAGAGCCCTTGGGCTTTGAATAAACATCAGAGGTAGCTAGGCAACAGTCACCAAGGGCTTTGAGTGAGACTGGGCTGGCATCAGGTGTGACCTGGCACAGTCCTACCTGCAGTGGCCAGGTGGAAGTACCAACGTCATTCCTCCCCCAACTCCAGCAGCCCAGTACAGAGAGTGAGGGAAGAGAGTGAGAGACTTTGCCTGGTAATCCAGGGAATTCTATCACATCTTACCACAGTCCACCAAAGCGGTACCATCAGGAACCTGTGAGAGTCATAGCATTACTGGGCTTGGGGTACAACTAGTACTAAAACAGCTGTGAAACAGTAGTGACCAAAGATTTAGATCGCAACACTCAATTCCCTTAGAATGTCTGGAAAGACTTCTCAAGAAGGACAGGTTCAAACAAGTCTAGACTGTGAAGATTAAAATAAATTCCTAACTCCTCAATGCCCAGACAGTGATAAGCATCCACATGAATCAAGAACATCTGGGAAAACATGACCTTACCAATTGAACTAAATAAAATACCAGTAACCAATCCAGGAGTGATGGAGATATGTGACCTTTCAGACAAAGAATTCAAAATAGCTGTCCTGAAAAAGCTCAATGAACATCAAGACAACATGGAGAAAAAAGTCAAAAGCCTATCAGAGAGATCTAACAAAAAGACTGAAATAATTTTTAAAGATCAGGCAGAAATTCTGGAACTGAAAAATGTAATTGACAAACTGAGAAATGCATCAGAGTCTTTCAACAAAAGAACTAACCATGCAGAAGAATTAGTAAGCTTGAAGACAGGCTATTCGAAAATACAAAGTCAGAAGAGAAAAAAGAATTTAAAAAAATGAAGCACACCTACAAGATCTAGAAAATAGCCTCGAAAGGGCAAATCTGAGAGTTGATGGCATTAAAGAGGAGATGGAAGGAGTAGCAAGTTTATTCAGAGAAATAAGAACACAGAAATTTCCAAATCTGGAGAAAGACATCAATATTCAAGTACAAGAAGGTCACAGAACACCAAGCAGATTTAACCCAAACAAGACTAGCTCAAGGCATTTAATAATCAAGCTCACAAAGGTCACTGATAGAGAAAAGTTCGTAAGGGAAGCAAGAAAAAAGAAAAAAATAACATATAAAGGATCTCTAAAACATCGGGCAGCAGACTTCTCAGTGGAAACCTTACAGGCCAGGAGTGAGAAAACCTTAACCCTAGAATATTACATCCTACAAAAATATCCTTCAAACATGAAGGAGAAATAAAGACTTTCTCAAACAAAAGTTGAGGGATTTCATGGACATCAGACCTGTCCTATAAGAAATGCTAAAAAGAGTTGTGAATGAAAAGAAAAGGACATTAATGAACAATAAATATTTGAAAGCATACAACTTACTGGTAACAGTAAGCACAAAAATACAGAATACTCTACTGTTGTAACTGCAGTGTGCTAACCACTTGTATCTTGAATAGGAAGACTCAAGATAAACCTATCGAAAATAACTACAAATTTTTGCAAGATAGCTAGCATAAAAAGATGTAGATGGAAACAATAAAAAGTTAAAAAGTAGGGGAGGAGTGAGTTAAGTTGTACAATTTCTGTTAGATTTTTCTTTGTTTGTAAGCAGAGTTGTTATGTTTTTTAAATAATTAGTTATAAAATGATTTTGCAAGCCTCATGGTATCCTCAAATCTAAAAACCTACAACAGATACACAAAAAATAAAAAGAAAGAAATTAAAACAGGAAGGAAGGAAGGGAAGGGAGGAAGGGAAGGACCACAAAACAACCAGAAATCAAATAACAACATGGCAGTCGTAAGTCCTTACCTATCAACAATAACACTGACTGTGAATAGACTAAACTCTTCAATCAAAAGACACAGAGTGGCTAAATGGATTAAACAAAACAAAACAAGAACCAATTACATGCTGTCTACAAGAAATACAATTCACCTATAAAGACACACATGGACTGAAAATAAAGGCATGGAAAAAGATAGCCCATGCAAATGAAAACCGAAAAAGAGCAGGAATAGTTATACTTCTATCAGATAAAATAGATTTCAAGAAAAAACCATAAAATGAGATAAAAAAAGGTCATTATAGGAAGCAACTTTTGAATTGACTCCAATATCATTATAACAATTCTAAACATATATGCACCTAACACTGTAGCACCCAGATATATACAGCAAATATTATCAGAGCTAAAGAGAAAGACAGACCCCAATAAAATAATCGTTGGGAACCTCAATGCTCCACTTTCAGCACTGAACAGACCATCTAGACAGAAAATCAACAAAGAAACATTGGACTTAATCTGCACTACTGATCAAGGGACCCAATACATATTTGCAGAATGTTTCATCCAACAGCTGCAGAATACACATTCTCCTCCTCAGCTTATGGATCACTTTGAAGGACAGACCATATGTTAGGCCACAAAAATGTTTTAAAAAATTCAAAGAAATTGAAATAATATCAAGCATTTTCTCTGACCACAATAGACTAAAACCAGGAGTCCATAACAAGAGGAACATTGGAAAATATACAAACACATGGAAATTAAACAACATGCTCCTGAATGACCAGTAGGTAAATGAAGAGATTAAGAAGGAAATTTAAAAATTTCTCAAAACGAATGAAAATGAAAACACAACATATCAAAACCTATGGGATACAGTAAAGGTGATAATAAGAGGATAATTTATAGCAACAAGTACCTGCATCAAAAAAAGTAGAAAAGCTTCAAAATAACAATGAGTTTTAAAGAACTAGAAAGACAAGAGCAAACCAAACCTAAAATTAGTATAATAAAAGAAATAATAAAGATCAGACCAGAAATAAATGAAATTGAAACAAAAAAATAAAAAAGATCAACAAAACAAAAAGTTGTTCCCCCTCCCTCCCATTTCAGGGTATTATGAGGGTACAAACATTTTGGTTACATTTTATGTCTTTGCCTCACCCAAGCAAGGGTCAGAGGTATGCCCTTTCCCTCTACAATGCTCACCATGTCCCTTAGTTGTGGGTTTAGCCCCCCCATCCCCCCAAGCCCCTGGAGAATATTACTGCCATGTGAGCACCCTGGTGTTCATCAGTTAGTACCAATTTGATGGCGAGTACAAGTGGAGCCCATTCTTCCGATCTTGTGATACCTCACTTCAGATAATGGGCTCAAGTTCAATCAAGGAAAATATAAGAGGTGCTAGATCACTGTCGTTTCTTATGATTGAGTCATGTTCCATTGTATGCATATACCAAATTTTAATAATACACTCATGAATTGACAGGCACTTGGGTTGTTTCCACATCCTTGCAATAGTGAATTGTGCTGCCATAAACATTCAGGTGTAGATGTCTCTATTATAGCGTATCTTTCACTCTTTTGGGTAGATGCCTAATAGTGCTAATGCTGGGTCGAATGGTATTTCTATTTTTAGCTCTTTGAGGTATATCCAAATTCTTTTCCATAGAGGTTGCACTAATTTGCAGTCCATGGATCATGCAGAGGAAAGAATCTCAGAGCTTGAAGACAGAGGTTTTTTGAAAAGATAAAGAAAATTGACATGCCTATAGCCAGAATAACTAGGGAAAAAAGGGAGAAAACCCAAATAAATAAAATCAGAGATGAGAAAGGAAACATTACAACTGACACTGCAGAAATCCAAAGGATCATTAGAGACTACTATGAGCAACTCTATGCCAATAAATTGGAAAACCTAGAAGAAATGGATAAATTCCTAGACACATATGACCTATCAAGACTGAACCAGGAAGAAATCTAAAACCTGAATAAAATAATAATAACTAACAATGTAGAAGCAGTAATACAAAGTTTCCCATCAAAAAAAAAAAAATCCCAGGACACAATGGCTTCACTGATGAATTCCTCCAAGAATTCCAAGAACTAATACCAATCCTACTTAAACATTCCAAAAAATCAAGGAGGAAAGATATTCCCAAACTCATTCTGTAAGGCCTATATCATTCTGATACCAAAACCAGAAAAAGACACAACCAAAAAATTAAACTACAGGCCAATACTGCAGATGAACATAGATGCAAAAATCCTCAACAAAATACTAGCAAACTGAATACAACACATTAAAAAGATAACTAATCATGATCAACTAGGATTTATCCCAGGGATGCAAGAATGGTTGAACATATGCAAATCAATCAATGTGATATATTATATTAGCAGAATGAAGAACAAAAGTCATATCATTTCAATGGACGCTGAAAAAGCATTCAATAAAATTTAATATCTGTTCACGATAAAAACTCTCAAAAAACTGGGTATAGAAGGAACTTACCGCAACACGATAAAAGCCATATATGACAAACTCCAAGCTAGTATCATACTGAATGGCAAAAACTGAAAGTCTTTCCTCTCAGATCTGGAACAAGACAAGTATGCCCATTTTCACCACTGTTATTCAACATAGTACTGGAAGTTCTAGCTAAAGCAATCAGACAAGATAAAGAAATAAAGGACATCCAAATTGGAAAGGAAGAATTCAAATTTTCCGTGTTTGCAGACAATATGATCGTTTCTAGAGAAACCTAAAAGACTCCACAAAAAAAAGAAAAAAAACTATTAGAGCTGATAAAAAAATTTCGCAGTAAAGCTGCAGGATACAAAATCAACATACAAAAATCAGTAGAATTTCTACATGTAAAGAGTAAACAATCTGAAAAAAAACCAAGAATGTAATCTCATTTACAATAGCTACAAACAAAATACCTAGGAATAACCTGAACCAAAGAAATGAAAGATCTCTGTAATGAAAACTACAAAACATTGATGAAAGAAATTGAAAAGGACACAAAAAAATGGAAAAAATATTCCATGCTCATGGATTGGAAGAATCAATATTGTTATTAATAAAATGTCCATACTGCCCAAAGGAACCTAGAGACCAATGTAATCTCCATCAAAATATTAATGATATTCTTTACAGAAATAGAAAAAAAAATTCTAAAATTTACATGGAACCACAGAAGACCCAGAATAGCCAAAGCCATCCTAAGCAAAAAGAACAAAACTGGAAGAATCATATCAGCTGACTTCAAATTATACTACAGGATTGTAGTAACCAAAACAGCATGGTACTGGCATAAAAACAGACACATAGACCAATGAAACAGACTAGAGAACCCAGAAATAAATCTACACATCTATAGTGAAATTATCTTCAACAAAGTTGTCAAAACATACAGTGGGGAAGGGACAGTCTCTTCAATAAATGGTGCTAAGAAAACTGAATATCCATATGCACAAGAATGAAATTAGATCTTTACCTCCTGCCATATACAAAAATCAGGTAAAAATGGATTAAAGACTTAAATCTAAGACCTGAAACTATGAAACTACTAAAAGAAAACATCGGGGAAACACTTCAGGACACTGGTCTGGGCAAGGACTTTCTGAGTAATACCCTCAAAGCCCAGGTAACCAAAGCAAACTTGGACAAATGGGAACACATCAAGCTAAAAAGCTTCTCCACCACAGAGGAAACAACCAACAAAGTGATGAGATAACCCACAAAATGGGAAAAATTATTTGCAAACAACCCATCTGACAAGGGATCAATAATTAGAACATATGAAGAGCTACAACAACAATAGGAAAAAATCAAATAATCTGATTTAAAAATGGGCAAAAGATCTGAACAGACATTTCTCAAAAGACATACAAATGGCCAACGAGTATATGAAAGAAAGCTTATCATTTGTTATCAGGAAAATACAAATCAAAACTACAGTGAGATAGTATCTAGCCATAGTTAAAATGACTTATCAAAGACTAGCAATAATCAATGCTGGCAAGGATATGAAGAAAGGGTAACCCTTGTACACTGTTGGTGGGATGTAAATTAGTACAACCACTATGGAGAACAGTATGAAGTTTCCTTGAAAAACTAAAAATAAAACTATACCATATTACCTAGCAATCCCACTGCTAGTTATATGAGGTCTGTCCAGAAAGTATCCAGTATCCATCGTTAAACGGCACTGATGTAACCTGGTAGCCAAGGAGAATGGACTGGAATGCACATGCATGAACGAAGACGACTTCACTATACTAGTCAGTGGGGCGCTAAATGCCGCTTAATGAGCACGTTGGCCATCGCATTCAAAATGACTGAGCAAATAGAGCCACAAATCTGTATCAAATTCTGTGTTAAGCCTGAACATTCCTCGGCAGAAACTATTCATGTGATTCAAAAGGCTTTCGAGGACGATGCAATGAGTGCAGTGAAAATAAAAGTGTGGCACAAATGCTTCCAAGCTGGTCAAGAATCTACTGAAAGTTACCCACGTTCTGGAAAGCCTGCAGCAAACAGAACACTTGAGAATGGTGAACACGTACGGGTTAGGTTAAGCGACACTGAGAGAACTGTGTGAGGTCCCGAAGTGCCTACTTTGAAGTGGACTGAAGCGTCATTGTCCTACATACAATGTTTCTTGTATCTTTTATCTTCTTCAGTAAGCGTTTCCATTTTTCATATTACATGTTGGGATACTTTCCCGACAGACGCCCTATATCCAAAAGAGGGGAATTCAGTATTATCAGAAAGATATCTGCACTCCCATGTTTATTGCAGCACTATTCACAATAGCCAAGATTTGGAATCAACCTAAGTGTCCCACGGTGGCTTGGGCCTGTAATCCTAGCATTCTGGGAGGCTGAGGCAGGAGGATTGCTTTAGCTCAGGAGTTTGAGACCAACCTGAGCAAGAATGAGACCTCATCTCTACTAAAAATAGAAAAATCAGTCAGGTGCCATGGCACATACCTATAGCCCCAGCTACTCCGGAGGCTGAGGCAGGAGGATCACTTGAGACCAGGAGTTGGAGGTTACAGTGAGCTATGACACTGCCACCGCACTCTACCCAGGGTGAGAGTGAGACCCTGTCTCAAAAAAGTAAAAAAAAAAAAAAAAAAAAAGAAAGTGAACCCTCTTTCTCACTGCCCCCTTCATTTAAAAAAAAAAAAAAATCAACCTAAGTGTCCATCAGTGAATGAATGGATAAAGAAATTGTGGTAAATATATTCAATGGACTATTATATAGCCATAAAAATTAATGGAATTCTGCCATTTGCAACAACATGGATACAACTAGAGAACATTATGTTAATGAAATAAGCCAAGAACAGAAAGACAAATCTTGTATGTTCTCACTCTTATCTGGGAGCTAAATATTAACAACAACTGATCTCATGGAGACACAGAGTAGAATGATGGTTACCAGAGGCTGGGGAGGGGACATAAAGTAGGGATGGTTAATGGTTGCAAAAATATAGACAGAATGAGCAATATTTGATAGTATAACAAAGTGACGATAATCAACAGTAAGTTAGGATATACATCAAACTAACTAAAAGAATGGAATTAGAATGTTCCTAACACAAAGAAATGATAAATACCCAAGGTGATAGATACTCCAATTACTCTGATTTGATTAATTCGTATTGTATGCCTGTATCAAAGTATTGTATGTACCCTATAAATATATACAACTATTCTGTACCCATAATAATTAAAAATTTTTTTAAAATTAACCATGCAACTACCATACTACCCAGTAATTGTACTCCTGGGCATTTACCCCAGTGAAAACAAAACTTATGTTCACACCAAAACCTGTACATAAATGTTCACAGCAGTTGTGTGGAAACAACCCAGATGTCCTTCAATGGAGGAATGATTAAATAAACTGTGGTGCATCCATACTATGGAATACTACTTAGAAACAAAATAAACAGCATACAACAACCTGGATGAATCTTCAGAGAATGATGCTAAGTGAAAAAAGACCCCAAAAAGTTGCATGTTGTATGATTCTATTTATATAATATTCTTGAGATGACAAAATTATAAAAATGAAAAAAAAATTACTGGTTATAAGGTGTTAATGACAGGGATATGGAAGTAGGAGGAAAGTGGTATGGCTATGAAAGGCTAACAGTAGAGATTCTTTTGGTGATATAACTATTCTATGATTTCATTATATTAATGTCAATATTCTGGTTATGATATTTTACCACAGTTTTACAAGATGTTACCATTGGAGAAACTAGGTAAAGGGCCTATGATACCTCCATTATTTCTTAAAACTGCATGCTAAACTATTATTATATACTACAATACTATCATTACAAAATAAAAACTTTAACTAAAAAATATACTAAGTGATCATTCTCCCTGTTTAATATATGAGGAAACAATTTCATCAAGTTTCAGTATAATTTCCCAAGGTCATATACTACCAGCAAATCATAGAAGCAGAATTCAAATTATGCCAGACTCCTGAAAAAAGTCAGATTTACTCAACAGCATTTAGGGTATAACTAAGCATCTACTGAGTGCTGAGATTATGGATATAAAAATTTAAAAGTCAATGTTCACATGTTACTATAGAGGATACAGGTGAACAGGTAACTACACTAAGAGGAATTATGTATATACAAGGCCAAGTACTAGCACTGCTGACAGATAAAAAGTGAGGATGCTCGGTTAGGTGGGTGAGGACAACCATTAACAAGCAGGGAAATAAGAGACTCAGATTGACCTTTTAAAAAGATCACTCCAGGAAGGTCCTGGAGCACTGGAAGGCACCATGAATGCAGCAGGGGTACTGATTACAAGCCTCCTCTAATAAGCCACAAGGGGGGTGGGTAAGAACAGAACCAAAACAGATGCTCTGGGAATGCAGATGACCAGCTGGATAGCTATGCCTTACTATGCCAGGAAATAAAAGACGAAAGAAATGTGTAGTTAAGGAAGAAGAAATTAACTGCATTTTAGAGATGTTGTCTTTGAATTATCTGTTGAACTTCAGGACAGGTATCTACCTAGTCAATTAAATATATGACTGTGGAACTCAAAAGAAAGATGTTATTAGACTAGATATGGATATTTTGGAATCAATAGTTATAGTACATAGAAAAACATATGGAAATAGAAGATTGCTCAGGGAGAAAATGTAGAATGAGAAGGGAAACGGTAATAGGATGAACTTAATTCAAGAAAGCATTCATTTAGAAGGAATGGTGGCTGGATATCAACCTAATTCAAAAAAAGAGGCAACTCTTATAAGTAATTTAGACAGAAATTCTTAAAAAGAAGTGCATTATTTGTGGTGTGGTGGTAAAACAGCTGTTTGTTTTACTTTTAATATATGAACTTTTTTTTTCTTTTTTAAAGAGATAGGGTCTTGCTTTGTCACCCAGGCTGCAATGCAGTGGTGCAATCATAGCTCACTGCAGCCTCGAACTCTTGGGCTCGAGCGATCATCCCACCTCAGCCTCCTAAGTAGCTGGGACTACAGGCATGCACCACCACACCCGACTAATTTCGTTTTTTGGTAGGGAAGGAGTCTCACTCTACTGCCCAGGCTGGTCTCAAACAATTCTCCTGCCTCGGCCTTCCCAGGTGCTGGGATTATAGGTATGAGCCATAGCGTCTGGCCTTATTTTTAATTTTAGAAAGGGATCAGAATCCTGATAATCACAAGGGAATAGAATTCTCCTATGCCAATGTTTTTGGTTGTGTGTTACCTGACATTCTTAATTTTTCTTTCTCACTACTGAAGATTGATTAAATCATTTTCCAAAACGATGAACTAGGAAATAGCTATTGAACATATTGTGCAATGTATTTTCTTACAGCTGTGGGCAAGCTTCACAGAAGAAATACCTTTCCAACAATTATTTAGTTTATATCAAATCAAAATGGTCAGTGTTTGAAAATGGAGACAGGTGTTTCTTTTTTGTTCTTTTTAAGATAGTGGAGGAAATTCCAAATTAAGAATCCTTTATAAGAATGGATTTTTGGAAGAATATGAAAAGAATGGTTTAAATCTGGTTTTTGAACATCTCTGTCCCTGTGATTACACTAAGACGTTTTCTCTCTCCAGATAAAATTCAACCTCTTTTGATGAGTTTTAAAGGAAAAAGTCTCCAATGTAAACTTTGAAAAATGATTCAGTGTGAAAGAACAAAAGAATAAAAAGTTCTGCTGAGAATCACAGAGATCTAGAGTACCATAAGCATGTCCAAAATACAACTGAGATTTCTGTTTCTCTTTTTTCCCTATCCTAATAAAAGAAGGATATTCTCCAAGTAGGTATGGAACCTTACATATATAGCATTATAGTCACTCATGTCTTGGTATATGAATTCATTCTCTCCTTGTTTGGTTGCTAAAGGAAAAGCAATATGGTAATTCAAATGAAGTAATTAGCTTAATGTTCCCCTTCTTTTTCTTTTTATGAAGATCATTTCTTAAAATGGTTTTTCCCTTTTAACATTAGTTTATTCACGTGCTTTAACTTAACTCTGAGTTTCAGGTTCCCATGACAGAACATTCAAAACGAAAGGAAAAGGTTAAGGAGTCAGAGTACAGTTGTTAAGTTAGCAAAATTCGTAACAGCAAACAATGGGTAGTAGACTTCTCAAAGGAAAGTAATGCACTGAGGAAAAAATAAATCCTGAACATGACGCAAACCTTTCCCATTCCTGTACACAAGCAGATAATATTTTAGCTATAATAGCTTTAACAGTTAACAATGCAAATGGGTGTAAAATGGAGAATAGATCTTTTAAATAAAAATCCTGCAATTTCATTATGGGTAAGAAGAAGTAATTTTGCTGTCATGTAAACATAACAGAAACAAATCCATACAGAAAAAACGAGCCTGGAGTGTTCTAACTTCTTTTTAAAGTAGATGAATGGAGGACGGATTTTTAATGTGCTTACGCATATAATCATAAGGAATATGAAGACAGTCATCACAATTTTCCATCTTGCCACATGATGATTCCATTCTCTAGATCCTCAGCTTAACTGTACAGTCAGTAATGTCAATGTTTTCAACAATCAAATTAGGGAAGAAAGATTTCAACAGGGAAGCATTTTAGGATCCTCCTGGAAACCTCATTACAAACCCTGTAAATTCCCAACAGACTAAGTGACACATATGAATCCAGAACCAAAAACATGTCAAACAGTCTCAGGTAAGTGAAGATGTAGTAGGAAGTACATACTTTTTTCCTAAAATTCTAGTAGTGGTATGTTAAAATATAGTAGAACTGTTTAACATCAAAATTTCAGGCACAACCAAATTCCTCTTTCCCTAAGAAAAAATCCCCCCAACAGACAGTAAAGAAATAGTCTCATATATGGTTAGACAACATGATGGGGATTCTTTCTACACCCCAATAATATTAATATTACAAAGCTCTTATTCTATACATGAATGAGCATAGTCAGTTAACTGAAAGAAAAGTAAAATCTCTGACTAAGCAAACTACAGGTAATGAGAAGTGACTGTCAATTTGTTTCAGAACCAAAAATGCATCAAGTTTCACAATAATATTCCTGTTGAAAATTCTCTATTCAATCTAAAGCAACACATCCTTCCTTTCCTGTTATTGCATTATTTTTCCTCTTTAAACTCTAAATAATGCCTTTGGAACAGAGCCTGAAGATTCCTTCCTCTTGGTCAGCAACAATGTGGCAATGTCAGATCGCAAACACAGAGCCTGTATCCCATCCAAGAATCATCATGCCAGAGGAAACACATTCACAAATGAAACTTCTCGGCTCCATTCACTTCCCTGAATGCCAGAGAAGACCATCAACATGAGAAGACTGGAGGGAGGTGGCAGGTTTCCCTTGGGAAAATAAAACATATTGACTTACCTTCTCTGCATACTTGAACTTCACATAGAACCAGCTTGACTTGATCATTTTCCACCTCCTGGCCTCAGAGGAAAAGAGGGTGAGGAAAAAACGAAAAATAGGAAAAACAAAAAACCCACAATACAGTGCTGGAGAAAAAGCAGTGTGTCAGCAAAGGCTTCTTTCAGATGCTGAGTTTTCCAAAGGATGACATGTATTCAAAGAGAGGAGGGACAAAAGGAATTAAAAAAAAAAAAAGGAAAATGCACTATTTCAAACCTGGCCTCCTTCCCCCTTTATGTTCTTGCACACCTTCCCTTAGAGCCTAAAACACTGTATGTGATCTTCCTCTGGAAACTGCACTCCAGGACTGCCTTGCCAAGCTGCCTGCTGCTCGCTCCCTCCCTCCCTCTCCCTCTGTGTTTTTCTCTTGGCTGGCTGACAAGAGAATTCCTCAAATGGACTTCAGCTGCCTTCATCACAAATGGCACATGTCAGTAATGGCAGGAGGCAAGCCCTGGCCCTGGTACTCTCCCAGAAGGACAGCCTTCTCCTCCCACCCCTTCTCCCACAGGATGAATAATAAATTCCAGCACTCCCCTCAGGACACAGATTAACACCTGGCCAAACATTATTCTGACAAGAGCCTGTGTGGAGGGAAAGGACTGTGCCATGGCTTTAACCCCATGATCTCCAAAACAAGATCAGGAGGTGACCTTTCTCCACTCCTACAGAAGATTACAACACTAAAAACAGTCCAGTCTCTCTAGCAAAAAGTGAATAGGAATCCATTTTAAATCCTCCAGCTGAAACAACATTTTCCAACCTCTTGTAGCCAGAGAAAGAGAAACTGGAACAGCTTTCTCTTATTATGCCCTTTCACTTGTTCTTGTTGCCAAAACAGCTCCTAGTATTCAGCCGCAGGAACTAATAGCTTGGAAAAATGATTGAGTTTATAAATACATTTTTTTCAGAAATGTAAGGAGTATTTTTATTTTTGTTATAGTACTACTAATTCATTAAACTTCTCAAGATTTCAAGAAAAATCGTGAAATGGTATCAGCACCCATCTTACGAGATGCAAGAAATAAGATGAAAGGGATGAAACCTACGAGCATGGCTTTAATATACGTGAATGTGAGGCACCTGAGCACTACTACACTAAGGGTAATATGCTACAGATATCCAGGCACATGAGAAACAGTGATTCTCAAAATATTTAATAAGATGATGGCACATCTCTCCTCCCACATCTCTACTGCCAAGTGAAATACTCATCAAACACAAAATAATTAAGATCCATCATCCATAGGATGCTGTAAACTATCCCCACTTGTAAAAAGAGGGTGTGCAAAGCAGATGAGTTTCAATGTATGAGGTTATCAGCCTCCATCATCCAAAGTGGTTTGAAAAAAGTGTGAAATAATGTGAAATATTTTACTTTGTGCCCACTCTTATTCCTAAAGCTGAACTGAGGATACAGATCACATAGGAGGTAAATAAATAAATAAATAAATAAATAATATATGGAATTCACACCAAAAAAAGACCTTCCTCTAATTTCTCTGAGAACAATGGCTCTATTCTTACTGGCCCCTCAATTCCCTGAAATCTTTCCAGCAGCCAGGTGTTCTTGTTCAGAATACCTGTATGTTTCCCCATCACATTCCCTCCTCTAGACTGAAACCTAGCTATTGTTTCCTCCAAGAAGTCTTCCTTATCCCCATCAACAAGTCTAGGTTAGGTGCATCTACAGCATACTGATCTTCTCCCTTTCTTAGCACATACAATACACTGTTATTGCTGCCTATTTACTTTTCTGCATCTCCCTCTGAAACAGAGGTCTCTTGATAGCAAGTCTCCAATCTGCTTCAATCACGGTTACAGCCTGCCGCTTGGCATGGTGCCTAGACACAGTTGATGCTTATTTAGTATTTGCTGGATGGCTCAATGGATGAGGAAGGAAAAGTTAAGTCACATAGCATGAATGGAACAAGATAATGCATGTGAAATCCTTAGCACATATTCTCTAATACAACTAAGTTCTCAACAAATGTTTACTATCATTGTAGCCTTGAGGAGAGCGGGGAAAGCTTGGAACTACGAACAAAAGGACAGAAAAAGCAAATCAGTAAATGCACTGATGGACAACACTGAAAAAGCTATCAGATGTTGAAGCCCATTGATCTATTAATAACAGCAGTCCAGACATAGTTTTGGTTCTCCCAAGAGGAACAGAGTCTCAAGAAAGCAGATGACTGACACATTTCTGAGAGAAAATGGGCAGGACAAGAGCTTCAAGGAACCGAGGGTGCTGATGGGATTACACAGGTGGCGCAAGCTGGATAAGGAAAGGAGGAGGCCAGAGGGACTCACGGTCCGAGAGAGTAGTCAGGTGTCCAGGGTTTCACCGAAAATATGGGGTATGGAGGGGAAAGGTGACAGGGTGAAAACTGACCACCAATTGTACTTGGAGACAAGACAATAAAATATAGCATATCTTCAGGACAGATTATGGTAGAGTGGGGGTGTTTTGAATGTCAGTCCATTTCCTTGTGATTTTTCCCCCTTTGTCATAAATCCAAAGGCACAAAGAGAAGGAAAAAAAGTAAGACAATGAAAGATTTCAAAAAGACAGGATTTGGGTAATCAAATAGACTCATTCATAGGTTTCATGAATATTCTACCTAGGGAAGGACTTTAAAAGTTCATGAAAACCAGTATTGTAACCTCTCACATGAGGACTCCTTCCAAGTAAAAACAAATAGTAAACTCCCCATTCGGTAACATACTGAATTTTAGCAGTCATGCATTGATTAAGGAAACACAAAATTCTAAGAATTTAGTAACGCTTTTTAATGAATTAATATTTTATTATCCATTTCTTCAACAAACACGTAAAAATAGTACGTACTCAAAAGGGTAGTGACCTATTCAGTGTCCAGAAAAAAGCTAGCCTTCCCAGGTTGTGAACTGACCTGGATCAAACACCATAGTGATGGAAGTAAATCCCAGAGAGGTAAAGTGACTTCACCGAGTCCTATGACTGAGGTGGGTCTATGAGCTTTTCTGACTTCATCATGCCACTGCATATAAGAGTCTCTCTGAGAAGAATGGTAAGACCAAAATTGTGTTATACATTTCAGGTACTATAACATGACTGTGCAACAGTGGGAATTAATAAGAGCATATAAATTCTGTTAGAGTCAAAGAGAGAAGAGGGAGATGTTCTACTCATTTTATCCCCCAAATATCTAATATTTGCATAAGTACTGAATATTAGTTTGGGAGGGAGGGAAGGGAGAAGACGAAGCTTAATTTAGGAGGTAGATTATGGTTGTATTTTGTTTAAAGTATCTTTAAATAGAGGAAGGACAAGAATTAGTGGAGGCAATGAGACAAGGCTAGTTTACAGGGAGTACAATGCATCCGGCTGGTTACATGTGAAAGGTTTGGAAATATAAGGGCTCGGTTCTAATCCCAGCCATGCCAAATGCTGGGTATAATTGCAAGCTAATCACTTCTCTCTCTCAACCTCATGTTCTCCGTTCTGTAAACTGAGGGTAATCAACCCTATTTTAAAATGAGGATTCCTGTGAGAATTAAATAGGCTCACAGCTGTAAAGCACTCAACATAGCTCCAGGCTCACAACTGAGCTTGATAAAAGGTAAAGGCAATGTCACCTTAACTTACATCATGATCTCCTAACCTCTGCTTAGTAGCTACAGTCAGCTGAAGACACTATAGAAATATCACTTCTTAAGACTTCCAGTCAGAAATCCTACCTGCTATGATAGATCCTTAATCATCCTTTGATTACATTCGAACCCTAACATGCCACCAGGAAGGGAGGAAGAGGACCAGAGAAAACACCAGAAGTCTACCCATATCCTTGGAGGGCATAACTGGTCAAAGATGCTACAGCTTGTGAGCTGCGAGTCTGTCATCTCCTCCAAGAGGGGTGTGTTCTCTAATAAAGTCTGACTGCTATTTTATCCTTACTGTTTTCTGGAGAATTAGACGTTCACAAAAACAGACACAGAGATATAACAAACCAGCAATTGAGCCCTTTTAATAACTCTGAAACCACAACTAAGACAGGGTTCTGCAGCAACTCATTTTCATTTCCTGGCATAAACTCCATCTTCTAACTCTTACTGCTTTTTTTGTTTTAAATAGATAGTTTACTATTAAAATGGAATGATCTATGTGGAGGGATTGCTTCAGCTGCACTAAAAGAATTCTATTTCCACTGCAGCTGCACTTGGAATACACCATTTCCTCTGGCAGAGCAACAGAATGTTTGTTAAGAGAGTCTGAACAGGTATGATGGGTGCTCAAGGACTTTCCCTTTTCTCATCAAACAGAGCTGGTCACAGCTCTTATAAAACTTTCAGAAGAATTCATTTATCTGTTGAAAACTTCAGGAGTTTTCCAGCCTTTGTATGTGGTCTTGTTCTGCTGGGAATAACTTTTCCTCTCTTTTTCAGCCCTCCTAGTCCCTACCCAACCATGCACGTGCATTTATGCACAAGCTGTGAATACTAACACACACACACACACACACACACACACACACATACTCCTTTACTTAATTCACAATTCTCATCTCAGACATATAACATTTTACAAAAGTTTCCTTTGACCCTGGAAGAGTTTGCTAATGAAACAGTTCAGAAGTTTAGATTAACAGTAAAGCTTAAAATGACTTCAATTACAATGCAAACTATAAAGAGTACAGCTGAATCAGTAAACAGAAAGGTTTCCATCCTACACTCTGCTATTCAGCAGAAAAAGAAAGCTCCATGCTCTTTTCTACTAGTTACACTCTATAATAAATGTGTTCTTCCTTAAACCCTCAGAGGGAGGGAGAAGTGCATATCATCTGAGCATTTCAGGAGGCAGAAATCATTCCTGTGTTATCTGCATCTGACCTCTTCTCTGCTCCTAAGAGGCAGGGGGCCTGGCAGGAAAGAAGCCAGGGCCCACTGCCAAGAACCGATTCATGGCACGGACTGCCTGCTAAGTAGTGTCCAGAATCCTTGAGGGAACTAGGCCAGAGGCCCATCTAGAATTCTCAAGATGGGAGAATGGTTTCAAGGGACACCAAGCCATCCTGTAGGAAGACTTGAGGATGAGAACAGCCTCCATGAGGTTCAACTCCCAAGGCTTCTTCCCTGTCTACAGTGTCCACTCCAGGATACTGTTTCTCCCTTGTCATAATTATCATCAGGGCAGGCAAACACAAACTATCACAGAGGTAGACACATGAACAATGCCCTACCATGTGTTGAAGTAAAGCAAATAATGCTCAATTCTTTAATCGGTTACCTTCACACAGAGGTGTTCTTTGATACTTAAAATTCCATGAGGTTGTATGAGTTTTGTTATTTTTTCCTCAGAACTTTCCAAAAAGCCTTCAGAAAGGTTGAACTGTTTTAAAATTAGATTAAAGGGAGGAAAACCTCCTAAAACAAATAATACTCTTTTGAGAGGAAAAGCTAGCACAGACTTACAACATGGGCTCTGTCTCTATGAGCAATATGTTAAGGAACATTCTATTTACTAATTTTTCTATTATATAAATATGTCCAGTTGAATAAACTAGCTAAATAAACTGATTATGGCTCACATAGAGGGCCAGAGAATTTTGAGCTAAAAAACCGTATCAGAAGCTGTCCATATTTTTATTTTCATTTCTATAAAAGGAAAGGACAACAGATGCCCATAGTGTAGAAGGAACAGCTATGTATTCAAAGGAACTTATCAGATATATACTGAGATTACAACTAAGAATAGGATCAATGTTGAAGAGATTTTCCTAAAAGGTTCCTAAGAATAGACACACTATGATCTATTTTAAAATATAAAAGTAGGCCAGGCGCGGTGGCTCCATGCCTGTAATCCTAGCACTCTGGGAGGCCGAGGCAGGCAGATCATTTGAGCTCAGGAGTTGGAGACCAGCCTAAGCAAGAGCAAGACCCTGTCTCTACTAAAAAATAGAAAGAAATTAGCTGGACAACTAAAAATATATAGAAAAAATTAGCCAGGCGTGGTGGTGCATGTCTGTAGTCCCAGCTACTCAGGAGGCTGAGGCAGCAGGATTGCTTGAGCCCAGGAGTTTGAGGTTGCTGTGAGCTAGGCTGATGCCATGGCACTCTAGCCTGTGCAATAGAGTGAGACTCTGTCTCAAAAAATAACATAACATAACATAACATAACATAACATAACATAACATAACATAACATATAAAAGTAAACTCTGACATTATCACCTTGTCTATATATAAAATGCATGTACCAAAACCACTCAAATTCAAGAGACAGAGCAGCACCTTTCCCTTTGATTTCAGAATTTTTTAGAGATGGAGGGAGTTATACATTTCACATAACCCATACTGCATTTTCCTGATTAAGTGTTCCATCAAAAACTCCACACTAACAGTATATCATCCTTTCTAGTTATATCAGAGCACTTTTTAGAGGCACTAATAACCAAACACAAAAGTTCAAGATTTTATAAAAACAATGCAACATCTGACACACAAAAAGAGGTGACCAACAATACATACTGAGGGGTTCATGCATGTCTGGACAGCAAACCACTCTCTGAAGAAAAAACTGCAGACAGACAGACAGACAGACACACACACACACACACACACACACACAGAATAATCCCTCTTACTGCTTTCTAGATGCTCATCAACTTCTGTGCATGGTGTATTGATTTGCACTTTTGAGATTTGTTGTTTTATAATAGGAAGTCATAAGTCATTTCTTGTGTGTATCATTAGTCTCCCCAGGCAGACTGCCAAGTCATTTTAGGCTAGGATTAGAGGTGGACAAGAAAGACTTCCAATGAAAAGGAAGTTTTGGAGAAAATACAGAAGCTGACTAGGTCACGAGAAGGGATAAAATTCTAGGTAGACATAAAATACCTACAAAAGTAAAAGATAATAAAAAAAATTGTGCTCTTTCCCATCAATATATATTTCACCAATTAATTCTGCATGTTCATCTAATCTCTGCACCAAATACCTTTGAAAAATGACTGATTCTGAAGTTCAATATTGTGTCTTTTTATAAAAATGTGTGTAGGTATATACATGTTTCTATACAACTCAACTCACATACCTACTCCCTTTATACACAGAATTACACAAACAAATGGCAGCCAAGTTATTTTAACTGGTTGTGCAGTATGAAGTCAGAATGATTATAATTACAGTTTCTCTTTTAAAATGAGGTTTTGTTCTTTAATATTCATTGACTACTAGCTTGCTTCCCGCACACAACACATTATTTACCCTACAGTGGCTTCGTACATCCATTATGGTAATAGTTTATGAATAACATTCACATTATGGAAAAATGAGCCTGGTTACTTAGCTCTCCCTCTGGAAAACTGTCACAAACATACGTATCATCTGTCTTTACTTAGAGTGCAGCAATTAGTAATTATAGCTGTATACACTTTTTTACAGCAAAGGGGGAAAACAGACCCGAAATGTCATGTTTCCAAATGTTCTTAGGATGCGGTCTAAAATTATTTTGTTTGAACTTTAGTTGAAAAGAGAAGATGCAGCTTGACAAAATCAAAAATCATCACTAATAGGATATAGAGAAATAGATAAAGCATCTCACAAATGGCATCACCTATTAAATAATTCCTTCTTCATCCAGATCAGACTAGAAATAAATAGGCCTCAGGCTGTGGGAGGCCTGAATAGAGCAGCTGTACTGTGAAGTAAGACAAACCTGGACTCAAATCCTTGTCTTATATTCTCTAGTCTGTAAACCATTATTTATGGAGACCTACCATACACCAGACACAGCACTAGGTTCTGTATAGGCTAAATAAATAAGACAAAATAATTTTTGTAAAGGATGCTATGTACTAAGGGGACTAGAAACATATAATCAATACAATTTAGTATGAAGTGTACTTCATACTAAAAAAGGTTGATGATACAGAAATAATTCAGGAAAGAAAAATTACTTCTGTTGGCAGAGAAAAGGGATAAAAGATAACTTTAGAAAGGGACAGACTCCTGAGCTACAGTGATAGAATGATATTGAAGTTCATGATCCAAGAAAGAGAAATCCTAGGTGACAATAAATTTTAAGATCCAAAAATGAGAATGGACAGTAAGGAAGAAGTAGAGGTAAGGACTAGAGGGGAAGAGGCCAAAGATCTAGAAAGCTTGCTTTGTGATGGTCATCTGCATGGATATTGAAATTGTCCAGGTCACTCATTACTTAGCTTCTCTGATTCCTAATTTGTAATTACCATTCATTTGTAAAATGAGAAAAATAAAATATCTCCAAGGATTTTTGAGAGAACTGAATAAAGCTGTTCTGTAACTTGCATAGTTTCTGGCACCGACAGGCTCCTAATAGCTCTTTAAACATTAACATTTTATTGTAACCAAGAAAATAATAATTTATAAAAAAAAAGGAACAGGAGCTTTTAAAAGTAGAAAGACAGAACAATAACAGTCATAGTAGTAAGAATGGGGTAACTATCATGAAAAATAAACTACCATAATAATAGGTTCTATTATTCCACCCTACCCTAAAAGACCGATCATTTTTCAGAGGCAATGGGCAAAATTTGGGACAACTGAGTATTAAGGGGACATCAGTAAGTAGTTCCCTTTGATACTGTTTCATAGTTCCCTCTGAAATGTGAGGATTTACAATTTAATCCAGAATAGCTCTGGTTTACATATCATAGAAGCTTGTAGGATGTGGCTCCTCTCTAAATGTTATTCCTCACAGTGTACACTCTAGACTTCTCCTTCCCAGTGTCAAAGAGAGGCAGGCAACCAAAAAACAATCTAGTCATATTGCCTATCAGCATCACCTGAGAACTTGTTAGAAATGTAAGTTCTCAGTCCCTCCCAAGACTTACTGAATCAGAAACCTTGGAGACAGTGGGGCTCAACAACCTGTTCAACAAGCTTTCTAGGTGATTCTGATGCAGATTAAAGTTTGAGAATTACTGATACAGTGCAATATCCTAGGAGGAAAACTGAAGCCCAGAAAGAAGGTCACACGATGACTCGATTTCAGAACCAAAGTCTGTAGACTCCTAGCCCCTCGTCTCCTCTACACTACATGGCTTGTGCAGACACCTGAGTAATGAATGTAACTGGTTGCATGCCTTTAGCTCTGCCCCTTTGCCCTATTGTGCCCTCAGTTGGCTCTTACGGAGGTGTTTTCCAGCAAGCAGGGCACATGAGAGAGAAACAGTCCATGGCTTAGTTACCATGTGGTAGCATCAGAAGCAAGCACTGATTAATCTTCTAGAACAGAGGTCCATACCTTTTCCAGTAAAGGGCCAGATAGTAAATACTTTAGGCTTTGCAGGCTATGCAGTCTCTGTCACAATTACTCAGCTATGACATTATAGCTCAGAAGCAGCCAGAGAAGATACTTAAACAAAGGAGTACAGTGAAGTTCCAACAAAACTTCATTTACATAAATAGATTTACATAAATAGACATCAGGTCAGGTTTGGCCAGTGGGCTAAAGAAGTTTGCCAATTCTTGCTATAGAAGATGGCTGGCACAGAGTAGATGTTCTACAAATACATCGTCTAATGAATAAATAAGTAAAAGAGTAGGGAATAGTTGTTGCTGCTTACTACATTCATCAATGTCTCCTGTTCTTCCCTTTTTTTTTAGTACCTCATCACCAGGACTGTTACATACACTTAGCTGTGTAGGCTATACCTGAAGGATGAAGTACCAAAGGGGTGCTAAAATCCAGCCCACAACCCACTTGCCAAACCATGTACCCTAGCACAGAGCTGCTATGCCAGAAGAAAGGGGAGACTTTTTATAATTTGCATAAAGGCACAGGCCACTCACCAAACCACATGCCCTTGGAACTGAATCCACCCAGGGAGGGATGTTCTCTAATTTGTACACAAACACCCTCTGTCTCCTACTTCCTTTTTTTGGCCTCTTTTCCCTCTTCTCTTCATCTAGACCCTAAGATACCCATTAATAATAACTGGGTGATTCTACTAGTAGTTCTCCAGGCCAGAAATGGTCTCCAAACGTTTTTAATTAGGAATCTTTATTAGTACAAAAAAATCTGAACGTATTCCTCTGATACATATATAACTATTTATATGAAACTGATACATTGTGATTATCATAAAATATACAAATAAACATAAGATAAAGAATGAAATAAAGATAAAATAAACACAATTTTTAGTGTTTTATCCAACATCTCAAGGTACAATATCCATTTAGGGAAAGGTAAATCATTAATAATCATGGATATAAACCTAAGTTCCCAAGTGTTTTTTTTTTTAATAATGTCAACTTTTTTTGGCTGACTTCTTATTAGATATGATTATATAGTTGCTGTTTGTACCCAGGGACATGGTTGATAAGCTTATAAAAAAAAAATGTGAGCTGTCATTTTCCTGCTGTTGCCTTGTGTTTATATTGTCTCAGTCCACAGTTTCTTTGAAGGAATTTTTAGAAATCATTTTTCCTCTTTGCTAAAAGTAAATTACCATGTTTTATGAGCCACACAAAATAACAACACATTCCACAACACCGGGAACAAAAGGATGAAGGAGTCTGCCACTTTGTGAACTCCCACTCTTCCTTCAGGACCTGCCACACCCTACAAGAGTGCAAGACTGATTGTCTCACAGCCTGAGTGACGAGCACTGTCAACTCAGATATCAAATATCAATAATGTGTAATGTGTTCCTTAAAGATAAAAATCAATCTAAACATAATTTCTACTACTTTTTCCTGTGCTCCAACAGATTATCCTAAAAATGTTGTTGGAGGTAGAGAGGAGGAAGCACATATCTCACCTTAAGAGATCTCCACTCTAGGTCAGTGTTCCAAGTACAGGTGACTTGGATTGTAAAATCAATTTATTGAGTAATTGCCACTGTGTGTGTATCAATGGAGTGAAACAGAAAAGGAAATATTAGAGTGTACTACATGTAGTGAATGTTATTATTTAATGAATACGTGTATAGATAAGTACAGGTGTGCATGTGCATTTAAGCATGTACATATGTATGTATACATGATTATGATATAAACTGTATTTTTAACTGTGGGAGCTCGTACAAAAAAAGTTTTGAAAACCATACTCTAGGTGAAAGAATTTGGAAACTCCATGGGATGAGATGCCAGCACAATTAGTGTAGTCAAAATGCCAGGTGAAGGAAGGGAGAGTGTGGTGTGTTGGAAAGGACATCAGGCTTAAATGAGATTTGCATGTGGATTCCAGTTCTACACTGTCCAGGTGTGTCATTTCAGGAAAACACAATCTCCACGCCTCTGCTTTTTTCACCTAAAAAGTGGAGATAATGATACTTATTTTATACGTTTATTATGGGAAATACTCGAACTCATGAAGGCACTAGAGAATGCCTGGCACATAGTAGGTATTAATGTCAGAGAATGATTTCCTCTTAAATAAGAGAAGCAGGGAAGCTTAAATAAACAACAAAACATAGAGCAAGGATCAGCATGAGAAAAAGCATTGTCCAGAGCATAAAGCACTCTTACCTGCAATCCCTCTTTGATAGCAGAAGAGATAATGTTCTGTAAAGGAACACAGATGTTGAGAAACCTATATCCTCCCTCCCAATCAACTCCTAACACACATATATACCCTTGAGGCTAAAGAAAATACAAGCAAAAGAAACAAATAAATGAAATATGGTTTTAAAAATTGCCCCTCCATAATCTCTAACTTCCTATAAGCACAGCTTTCATTATTCATGAAGACAGCCTAAACAATTTGTAAGCAATATGCAAAATGTTATTTACTTGGAAATCCAGAAAAATTCATATGGTGTTACAGAACAATTGCAAATCGATCTGTGTAGAAACTCCACTTAAGAGCTCTTCCAGCCATCATGATAGGTTCTTAGAGACAACCCCCAAAATCCAGATTAGCTTTAATAATCCTAAAATACTAGACACCAAACATGAAACCCTTGCTTGATGCAGACTTAAGACCACAAGTGCCAGTAATGCTTGAACTTGGATCACTTGAGTTTCTCAAACACCCCAATAAGTATAGGTTCTCAACCTGGTTGGGTCATTGACCAGCTTTGTGTCCCTAAGTAAAGCAAAACACCTCTGAACCTCTCTTTTCACATCTACAAAATAATAAGGTTGTCCAAAAATAGCAATTAAACTGGCAGTCCTATTTTATTTGACTAGCACATTACTTTTTAAAAAGTGGTTTTGAGTATATAATACAATATTGTTCATTATAGTCACATCGTTGTACAATGAAATTTGCTAAGAGGACAGATTTTAATTAAATGTTCTCATCACAATAAAACCATGTGAGGTGATGGGTATGTTAATTAGCTTGATTGTGGTGACTATTTCACAATGTATACATAAATCATCAAGCTGTATACCTTAAATACACACAATTTTTAATTGTCAACTATACAGTAAAGTTGGGGGGGGTGGTTTTGATTGCCTTAAGAAGGAACAAACAGGCTAGGCACGGTGGCTCACGCCTGTAATCCTAGCACTCTGGAAGGCCGAGGTAGGAGGATTGCTTGAGGTCAGGTGTTAACACCACTCTGAGCAAGACTCTCAGTCTCAATCTCATCTCTACTAAAAAAATATAAGAAATTAGCTGGGCAACTAGAAATAGAAACACAAAACTAGCCGGGCATGGTGGCGAGCGCCTGTAGTCCCAGCTACTCGGGAGGCTGAGGCAGGAAGATCACTTGAGCCCAGGCGTTTGTGGTTGCTGTGAGCTAGGCTAATGCCACGGCACTCTAGCCTAGGCAACAGAGTGAGACTTCACCTCTCTATTACATCATATAGCAATGGCCACGCAAATGTATTATCTGCTCAGCGTGTAAAGGTATTTCAGGGACTCCCAATCTAGCCTTAAAATTCTAATTGCAATGGGAAAAAGGTGAAAGAAATAGGAAGGGTATAGTAGCCCAGGTCTAACTTCAAGGACTTCAATTTTATTAAGAGCACTGTCTAATTGTGCTTAAGGTATGTCAACAAATCAGCAGATGTTCTGGATTTCCTCAGCCTCCACTGTGGAAACAGCATCAGAGGGAAAAAGAAGCAAATGTCTAACAGAGGCTGACTATACATTATTGAGACAGGACCGCCTGGGTTCTAGCAGCCACAGACTAAATCCCCAAGGACCAAAGCCTGCAAGGTATATGCAGACAGATATCTAGTGGCAGGCCAGCACTTGACTCCAAAGTAGAAATTAACTAAGGGCAATTCCTATTTCCTAAACAATTCCTATTTCAGGGGCAAGTCACTGGAAGGTACTTATATTACCTTATTCAGGCAAATGACCTAAATTTAAGTGTTCTCCTCAGCATATGACCTAAGTTTAAGTGCTCAGGAAAGCTGATGGAAGAACAAAAAACAACCTGGCATTTCTATGGAAAAAATTCTACAAAAAAGAAATTCTAATGACTTAGTACACAAAGAGTTCTAATATTTCTGCCTGCAGTTTCCACCAGGGGCTGGCTACCCTTCCAATGAATGGGAAATAAGCAGAAGGCTGGTCTCCCCAGATGTTGGAGAGCATTCCAGCTGCTGAACACAACCTGTTTGCAATTTTCTACTCAACCACCAGAATGAAAACGCAAACCTTCAGAAAAACAGGCCCTTAAACTTCCTCCTGACTGCTGTTAGTGGTTTCTTTAATCTTTTAAGCTCTTGGGCTTAATACAGCAGCTGCCATCAAGAGTACTTATTGTTGCTGAGGATAAAAGGAAAGAAAAAAAAAATCATACTAAATTCAGAAACATAGATTTCCATTCTGCCAGAATCCAGGCTAAAATGGGGAAGATAGATGGGGGTAGGAACACAATGATAATGGAATTAGAAATAGAGAACACATTGTAGAAGTGGAAGGGCTTGAAAGGGGCACCTGAAAGGGGACAAATCAGATGTGTCTAGAGTGCTTATAGAATTGCTCTTAACTCCCCACCTCACCCTTCTCCAGTTCCAACATAAAGTACCATCCTTTCAGGACAAGATCTCTTCACAGAATTCTTATCAAACAACATTGAGATAGGTTGCATGTAAATAAAACACAAAAACCCTTCTCTAGAACATGCCAATGATTTAGGAGAGGGAGGACAAAAATTCAAATGTAAATATTCTCAAACATCATACTTACATAACTTGAGAATAGGAAGGAAGACTTTAACTGTCATCTAAAATAGTGATCCTCAAATTTGTTCACCAAAGTGGCCTCAATAGCAAAAAAAGAGTGATTATAAAACAAGAGATCTCTTTCTGTGGCCTGCTGTAAGCACAATATTTCTTTCAGTTTGGGTATTACATCTTTAACACCATATGAAGACACAGAATTCTTTTTGTCCTCAATATGTGTTTGCTTAAGTATAAAATTAATGTTTTACCAAAGGCCTCAGGTAAAAGAGATATGGGAAGGAAGGCAGCATTACATGCCTGCTATGGTTATACGGTAACTTCATATAGCTCCTACCACATTGCCACTTTTCCCAAGAAAACACACAACAGGGAACCATGATCTAGTCCAATGCTACAATTTGGATGATAGGGAAAAATTAAGACCCAGAGAGGCAAAAACTCATGCCCAAAGTTACAAAAGTTAGTAGACCCAGCAACAGGACTCCTAGTTCAACGCAATGCAATTTTCACTAATTTAGGTTTTAAATAATAGAGGTAAACAAAAAAGCTTACTACTCAAGAATTAATTCCCTCCCTCCAAATTATCCAAACCTTGCTGATGTTCAAGGAGGAGTCCCCGTACAACTGCTGCTGCCTGTGAACTATCTGCATTTGGAATCACATTAACAGCTTAATAATTTAGTGAGTACTCAGCATTTATTTCCTTTGGTTAATTTAGTACCTTTTTTTATGTTTATGGCAAGAAATATGGGTAACACAAAAATATTTAAAAAACAAAGTAAACATGACAAATATAATACACATTTGTACTTCAACAGTTTTTTGAAGAGTAAAAAACATAAATGTTATCCCTTGAGGGGAAAATTACATTACAAGGTTCAATCCTTAGAAGTAAGAAACTTCCATAGAAGTACAGAAAAAAAAAATTTGCAAGTAAGATACCTGGAAATTAAAATCTGAGCACTCTCTTTAGGTAAATCTAGTACAAACACAAAACATAAAGTAACTGAAATAAGCTGTTTTTCTTCCTTTCTAAGTAAAACCCAAGGTCTCTAAAATCAGTTTTCCGGTGGGCGGGGTGGGGGTGGTGGTGGCTAGGAGAGAGTCTTTGAATGCACCCAGCACATAAATAATCAGGAGTTAAAATCACACTTTTCCTCTCTAAAATAAATGCCCATTTTGCTTGTAGTTCATCGGCTAATAGATAGCCCTAATGAGTTCATGTTAAAGGGAAAAATCAACTAAAAACATAACTTCTCCATGCAAGTCCCAGAGGAACAATGAAAACACAGCTGCCATCTTGGAATCACCTCTTCTGATGAGTCTCCCCATAGTCATTTTAAAAAGCATAAAAGTGTTCACTATCCCACTGACTGTTTCTCAAACAGCCTATTCACTATGTGGATTTACTGAGTCCTCAAAGGAACCAAATGCAAAACGGATGGCTACTATCCATTCTCTGTGTTATCAGAGAGGCTTACTATATATACTCTCAGCTCTCAATGGTTCTAGACACTTTATCAGGTAGTATCAGCTCTACCTGGCTCTGCAATTGCAGAGCACAAGTTGATGAAATGAAAATATAATCCTTATCAGAAGGCAAAGAACTCAGAAACTACAATCCTTCATAATTTCTAAAGAATAAAAAATTTCAGTGCTACTCTAGAAACAAAAAGGCCTAAAGACTCAAGAAAAGCATTCACATGATATTCTCAGCAGCTAACTCAGCTCAATTGAGAAATGTATCAAGTTAATATTATCAAGACTCTCAAAATCAAGAAGTTCTAGAATAAGCACCAAATTCATACCAGATACTAAGCAGCTCTTGGAAGTCCATGATAGCAGCTCAAAGAATCTAACAAACCTAAAACCATGATTCTGGGTACTTCAATAATTGGACTAGTGTTTGGGAGGTTGAGATCATCAGACCTCCTAATTAGCTAAAAGATCTGGTGAGCAAACTTAGGATGCCATTTTAAAGAGGTTCCCGTGGCAATTCCGTAAAACTTTTTTTTGCTGAGATGAAGTAAGTACAATTCCAACAACAGTGAAGTCTGCACTAAAATACACGTCTAAAGCAATTACTGTTGGAACTGAGAAAACTTCTTCCTTGCAAATTGACTACGATACTCACCTCTATAACCTCCTCCAAATATGTACTTCCTAAGCTACAATTTGTGCTAAATATGTAAATATATAGTACTTACTGCCATCCATGCATGGCTCCATTCCTCTTCTTTATTCAAATTCCTACAAAACTATGTATAGTATACCTTGACGCTACTTGGCCTTCACTTGAAACATTGCACCAGAAGTCATGTGGCAGTGCTTGGTTATAAGGTGATCAAAGAAATTATTGTAAACATGCTTACACTGTTTAAGAATGAAATTAGAATAAAAGATTAAATCTAAATGAAAATATGCCAAAAATCATTAGAGAACTCATAGATCTCTTTTTGAAAAGTAACTAAACACATTTTTTCCAACATATTATTTCATCCCTCAAATCTGCAAGTGTGTACACCCTTCTTTAAGGGTACTTTTAAGTGTACTTTTCTTTAAAAATAAGAAAACTATGTTAAAAAATAATTATCTTGCCCAAAGTCATGTGCCTAGGAAGTAGCTAAACCAGGATTTGATTCATTTACCTGACTCCAAAATCCATATTTTTTTCTATTTGCTCATGCTACTTCTAGTAGGATATAAATCAGTAAAATGTAGCTTTGAAAATCTGATTTTCTGAGCATTGGCATGCATACAGCTATTCACAAAGTACAGTGCAAAAACCTTATGCCACATTGTTAATGATTATACAGGTATAGCTACAGATATGGCAACATCATTGGCACTTTTAAAAGAGAAAAACAATGCCATGTGTTCTAAGAAATATTTAGAAAAAAATCAACCCCAATCATTCATTCAATTGATTTCTTACGGGAATGATAAGTCATCAATTCCCAGCCTGAAAAATGGAAGGTCTCCATAGGCACCCAATGCTGCAATGACCATCCTGAAGTACTTGAAGTGCACACCAGAAAGTAAATATCATAATTAAATTCAAACATTTATTAAGCATTCAATTCAATTTAACAAACATCTATTAATCATCTACTATGTGCCAAACACCAAGCAAGGTGCTAGCAGTACAAAGGCTGAACCAGACAACATACTTCTAAAGAAGTCCAGAGTACAGGCAGGGGAATCCTAAAAGCTAGGCTTTGAACAAGATGCTACAGAGACATTCAGAAAAGCATCGGAGAGGGGTTGCAGAGAATGTGACATTTGACACAGGTCTTGAAAAATGACTAGCATATTTCCTGATAATATCAGGAGCATTAGTGTTTCTAAACAGAATCAAATCTGGATTTAGAATATATATCTGATGGTGTCTGGAATTTGGAGGTAGAAAAACTAAAGTAAACCTTTTTATGTAGTTCAGTAGGCAAGGCAAAATGCACAGTGGTTAGAAGCAATGGCTTTGCTAATTGCTAGCTCTATCATCACAAGCGGTTTTAACTCTTCTAAGTCTCAGCCACTTTATCTATAAAAACATGAGTAAAAATACAACCTACCTAACAGGATGATTGTGAGAATCAGATAAGATGATCTGTGAAAACCATTTGGTGAAATAACCAGACCACAATAAGCATTCCATATATTTCACTACTGTTGAGGCATGAGATAACAGGGAAACAATCTTACAGGCACTTTGCATTCATCTTTATGTATGTTACATTACATTACACATACACATTAGGTTGTATCTATTCTGTTTGTCATTTCGTTTGTGATGTTCTAAGGCAGATACTAGTAAGTCCAAATTACAATAAAGCTAGGTGACCAGTAAAAAGATAAAATCAACAAATAATAGAAGATTTACTTTTCCTTTTCAAATGCTCACATCACAGCTTACTGTGGTGATGTAAACTAATTCATCGTGCAGTCTCAATTTCGTTTTTAAATAAAATTCACTGCACAGAAGAGTTGAAGAGATGTTAGGATAAGAGACAGCACAGATGAAAAGACTAGCCATTCATACAAGGTGGAAAATAATAATTCTGTTCTGTCCCTTTCCTGCTTGTCAAAATGTTTGTATGATTAATGAGGCTTCATGGGGAAACTTTTAAAAGCATAAATAATACTACAGCTGGAGTGTTTTAAACAAGTTTGCTTACATTCTATAGATACATTTTCTATTTGCTTATTTTAACTGGCAGTAAAATTCCTAGTATTTGAGAAAACATCTTTGATCTACAGGCCACAAGCATAAGCTCTCTTGGGGATGCTTGCCAACAAGGTAGATAACCGAGCAAAAGAATATCTGTTGAGCAATGCTATCTAGTGAAGTGGAATTGACTGAGTTGCAATTCACTCTGTGAAGTTATTTGGAATTATTCTGGTGGAGGCTTGCTTGAGTGGCTACCACTCCACTTGCTTAAACACATCTTATCTACTTGACTACTCAAGGGATAAAGATTAGCAGCTAAAATACCACTGGGCACAGTTAAAAAATACCACTTATAATGTAATAGCAGTCTATGACTATTTTATTTATTATATAATTCCCAAAGAACTAAACCACAGACTTATGTGCTTTGATTTGTATGTAGATATGGGACTTGGAAAAAGAATACCAGAGTAAAACTTGAAATTCTAAAGCACTTTTTATTTATTTATTTTTAATTTTTATTTCAAAATATTAAGTGGGTACAAATGTTTTAGGTTACATGGATTACTTTTGTAATGTTTGAGTCCTGGCTAAAGGTATTCCTGTCACCCAAATAGTGATCATAGTACCTGTTAGGTAGGTTTTTGCTCCTCCCCTCCTCCCTCCTCTACTTCTCACCACTCACAAAAACTAATTCAAGATGGATAAAAGACTTAGATCTAAGGAATTAAACTGTGAGAATTCTTCAGGAAAATGTAGGTAAAACTCTAGATATTGGCCTAGGCAAAGAATTTATGAAGAAAACCCCAATGGCAATCATGGCAACAACAAAAATTAATAAATGGGATTTGATTAAACTAAAAAACTTCTGCACAGCCAAGGAAACAATCAACAGAGCAAATAGACAACCTATAGAATGGAAGAGGATATTTGCAAGCTACATATCTGATAAAGGGATAATAACCAGAATTTACTGAAGCAAACCAACAAGAAAAAAACAACCCTATTAAAAAGTGGGCAAAAGACATGAACAGAAGCTTCTCAAAGAAGAAAGACTAATGGCCCACAAACATATGAAAAATGCTCAATGTCACTAATCATCGGAGAAATGCAAATTAAAATCACACTGAGATACCACCTTACCCCAGTTAGAAAGGCATTCATCAAAAAGTCCAAAAACAATAGATGTTGGCATGGATGCAGAGAGAAAGGAATGTTTATATACTGTTGGTGAGACTACAGAAATAGTACAACCTCTATTGGAAAGCAGTATGGAGATTCCTCTGAAGCACTTTTAAAAACAAACGAACAACAAAAAAAACTTTTACTTTATAAAATGGGAAGCTATGAAAAAAAGTGCCACTTATAACCTGCATAACCTTGGGCAAGTTACTTAATCTCTCTGAGCCTCAGCTTCCTCAACTATAAAAGAGGGACATCAGTGGTTAGTACAGAGACTAGCACAAATTCACTGCTCAATACATGCAAGCTATTGTTAATATTTTGTCTTTGTGGAACAAGGCAAACAAGCTAGAAAGCCCGTACAACAAATTTATCATTAAAATCACAACCAGCAAGGGTTTCAATTTTAACAACATGTTTCAAGGCCTCAAATGGAAACTTTAGACACTATAATATTTGCCTAGTGAGTAACAACAATTGGGCTTTGTTTAGAATTTTATTTCAATATTCTAGTATGTTAAAAAAGTGGAAAAGCAGAATCCTTACACTGAGACAATCAGTGGCTTTTCTTGTCAAAAGGCCTATGTATGTAACATAAGCCTTCTGTCTGATGTCTTATAAACCTTCAGCAATTTTCTTGTCTTGTAAAGTTGGCAAGCACTGAACTACCAAAGCCCTATTTCCCTCCAATCTTTGCATACAACATAACTACCTACAGCTTGATATTGGTGTGAATGCTCAGGTTCAGAATGAAGGTTAATGCTAGATTAGTTGACATCTGTGTAAGCCACAATGGTTCCCTCTTTCAATCCCTTCAAACCCAGCATTTATAGTTATGTACAAAGCATCTGTAATGACAACAAGCACTGCTAGTAACACTTGAACACTTCTGGCTGCTGAGAAAAGCAGTGTGAATTCTAGTATCAAACAAGTGCCCAACAGGATCTTCAATGAGTTGAGGGCCAATATGAGAACTGGCAGACAGATGATCTACTCGATAAGAAGGGCCGCTGATAATTCATGCAAAAAGTCTGTTCAAACCAGTGAAAAGGAACAACCAAATGTATATTGCTTCCATGTGAGAGACATAATTAAGCACTTTACATATATTGTCTTATTTGGTTGTTCCAAAAACATTGTGCCCATCAACTGATAAATAAATAAACAAAATGTGATATATACATAAAATGGAGTATAATTTACAATAAAAATGAACAAAATTTTTTATGGCTAATATTCCATGATGCACACACAAGTGTATGTGTGTGTGTGTGTGTGTCATATCATATTTTCTTTATCTAGTCATTCGCCAATGGACACTCGGGGTGTGTCTGTATCTTGGCCATTGTGGATGATGCAGCAATGAACACGGGAGTATAGAGATCTCTTCAAGATAGTGACTAAATTTCCTCTAGATATGTATCCAGAAGTAGAATTGATAAAACATATGGTAGTTCTATATTTAGTTTTTTTTACAAACTTCCACATTCTTTTCCATGATGCTGTGCCAATTTATATTCCCACTAACAGTGTACAAGGGTTCCCTTTACTCCACACCATTGAAAACCCTGCCATTTGTAACAACATGAATGAATCCAGAAAACATATGCTAAGTGAAATAAGCCAGATATACAAATACTGTATGATCTCATTTTTATGTGTAATCTTAAAAAATCAAACTCATAGAAACAGAGAACAGAATGGTGGTTGCCAGGGACAGCAGTGAGACAAATGCAGAAATATTGGTCAAATGGTACAAACTTTCAGTTATAAGATGAGTAAGTTCTTGAGATCTAATGTACAGTATTGTGACTTGTTAATAACACTATATTGCATGCCTGATATTTGCTAAGAGAGTAGATCTTAAGTGTTTTCATCACCCACAAAATAAGGTAACTATGCAAGGCGATGGATGTGGATGTGTTAATTAACTTGATTCTGCTAATCATTTCACAATGCATACATATATCAAATCACCACATTATATACCTGAAATATATACAGATTTTGGTCAATTATACCTCAATAAAATTGGGGAGGATGAATTACTGATACCTGCTACGACATGTATGAATCTTGAAAATGTTAAGCAAAGGAAGGCAGTCACAAAGCACAACACATGGTATGATTCCATTTATATGAAATGTCCAAAATAGGCAAATCCATACAGACAGAAAGTAGGTTAGTGGTTGCCTAGAGTTGGGGGGAATTGGGGAGGAAATGGAAAGTGACTGCTTTTGCTTTTGGGTTCACAGTTTCTTTTGGGGGTGATAAAATGTTCTAAAATTGATTGTGGTAATAGCTGCGTAACTGTGAATATACGAAAACCACTAAACTATATACTTCAAATTAGTGAATTTTATGGTGTGTGAAATATACCATATATCAATAAATCTGTTTAAAAATTGTGAAACAGTTATTATTAGCTTTATTTTGCAAACTAGGGAAGTAACTCACAGAGACAGGCAGCTAGCTGAGCAGTCATTTGGAAAAACAGGTCAGCTTATTCCAGATACCGAAGTTTTGTTGTTGTTGTTTTCACTATACCCTAGTGCTTCTCAAAATACTAGTGCTAAGAAAGGATGCAGATCCTAAAATCCATCTGACCCTTTCATCAAAGTAGGTTGCTTTGCTGTCCTCAAGCTTCTTTATCCCTATAACTGTTCAATACGTATTTACAATTGGATTCTATGAAATCTGATATGTAAGGGTAAAATCACAAATCTTAAAAGAAAGTATGCCTCCATACAAAAGGTTTCAGCCAATAATACCCTGCCTCTCTTAATCTCAAAGTCAGTCTAAAAAGCTACCAAAGATTATTTCTTTCCCCAACTGATCACAAAGAAAAAAAGATGCAGCATGAACAAAGTTGGTGACCATCCAGTTCAGTGGTTCTGAGCCCAGCAGCCTCAGCATCCCCTTTTTGTAACTCAGTTAACTGTCCCGAGACTCAAAGACAATGTACCCTACACATATAGTTCCCAAAAAATCAATGCAATACCCTAAATATAAATGCCTTCTACAGTCTTAAAAATAGGTAAGATAGTTTTTATAATGCACATAAATCAAATCACAAAGGCAGCCATGCAGAAAGACACCCTATACACACACGAGTTGTCCAGATCTAAGAACCTGCCCTGTTTTCGAACATGCCCAAACTTGACTCAAAGTAGATATGTACTGTGTTTCTTCACCCATAATAAAACAAAACATTTTATTAAGAATAGACTACAGACCCCATATAAAATAATAGCGTGGCTCTGGGCTGGAATTATTCTTAGAGAGTGGAGGTGAACATCTCAAGTTTACACATTCAGTTTCCATGCTACCTCTGTTAAAGAATTGTTATGAAAGGCATTATATCCCCCGACAGTGGAGTCTGGCTTTGGTCCTCCCAGTACCACTAAACAACTCTTGTGGTCTTCATTTTAACCTATAAAATTAGATGAGCTATATAAAGTCCCTTGTACTTTTGTCTAGAATGAGCTATTTATTTATTCCAACAAAAATCCAATTGTTCAAAACAACTGTTAGGCAGCCCTTTCTAATCACCAGCTCATACACTCATTTTGGCTAATGATTCATAACCTTCTTCTCCCACTGGAAACCATCACTACTTACTGAAACCTGTCCCAAAATAGTATGTGCCCCTGTCAATGTCTTTCTAAGTATGTGTTATCTATATTCCTAAATTCTTCTATACTCTTTTGCATTTTCTATTTGGTCACTTAAATACTTTACCTATTTTTTCTCAATAAATGGAAAATTTGTTCTCTTTCAATCCATTAAGATTCTCAATAAAGTTAATTAGTCTGACGACTAAAATGACACATTCACTGAAAATATCTCTTTGATAGACCCCAGGGGATGATGATGACTTAGTAAGAGAAATATTTTACTATAACAGGAATCAATACTCCTAAGGTATTTAATAAATGGCTTTTATTTAGAAATACAAATACCAATATTTCATGTATGGCATAAAATTGGTTGAAGGCATTTTAGAATAACAGTAAATTCACCAAATGAATTATACAGTAATTCTGAGGCTTTAAAAAGCCTGCCTCTGAAGCTAAATTTTTATCAGAAGACAAAGAGACCAACAGTCCTATACTGAGGCTGACATAATAAAGACATACTCTAAAATAATAAAAGCTAGTATTTATGGAGAATTTATTATGTGCTAGGCCCTGTTTCAAGAACTTTACACATATTAACTAACTTAATCCTTACTAGGAGCCTGGAAGGTATGTAGTAGTATTATTTTCAGTTAACAGATAAGGAAACTTACCCAACATCCTTACCTCTCAATCAGTAAGCACATTAAAATCTCACAAATATGCATAAGGCACACATGTGCTTTGTAGGAATACATAAATATATAACACAAACATCAATGTAATTGCACTCTGTGCGTGTATGTATACATGTGTGGGTGAATGCACAGATTTGGCTAGGGAAAGAACACACATATGGTCCCAATTTAAAGATTGGAATTTAAAGATTTTTCAATCAGTGCACATGATAACCACATCTTTCTGGTCAGTAAATACAGGAAAATAATTCTAGTGTCAGTTTTCTATTGGCAAGTATATTAGAAGATTAAATTGTTGACACATGCAAACTGATTTTCACAGCTCCAACTGACTGATAGCTTTAGACACAAGTCATGTAAGAGCTTTGTTGTGATTCCTGTCATAAAGAAACTCATACAAATCATGCAGAAATCACCAGTTAAAATATGTTGTACTTGCCATTGCCAAGATGACTTACTACCACAATTAAGCTTACTCTACTGTTGAAAACCCTTGCAGTTGTCAGAGAGTCTCCCTCAGGCATGGGATTAATAATTATTTACTAGTGGGCTTTCTAATAGGAAAAAAAAAATCCCCATAAATGCAGGACAAGAATATGAGTTCCCCTACAGATCCAATTTAATTATGACAATACTCCCTTTCTTTAAAAAGGAAAATAACCCAAAAACTTGTCCCAGGAAAACCAAAAATCCTCAGTAAAAAGTTGCCACAAAGCAAAATCAGATGTACATAAACAGTAGCATGCCGCACCTGTTTTATATGGTTATTACTCAAAGTCATAAGACAAAATTTTTTGTTCATTTATCCAACTAAAATGTACTGAGTACTTACTACGTGCCAGGTGTTGATCTGGGTGCTGGGGATATAGCCGAGAACAACTGTTCTCAAAGACCTCATGCTCAAGTGAGAGAGACAGATCATAAACAACTAAAGAAAACAAGTACAGATGCTTATGTAAGGAAACTAGAACCAAGTAAGGTACCAGAGGTACAGGGACATTCTGAAAAGTATGAAGCACACATATGACTATAAGACATAAATTTCCTATGTATTCTCAGTATGTTTTCCATTAGTTATTCAGGTGCCTGATGGAAGCGTTCATGCTTCTTGTTTCTTTTATGTCTTTCCCTAAATGCCTTACACCATCCTGAGAAAACTGTGGTACATTAAATACTTCAATAAAAAATAAAATAAGCAACCAGAAATAACAACCCTGAGTCAGTAAGACACAGCATTTAATCAAACCAGTTCATCCAGTCTGACCCAATGTTTTCCCTTCAGAAACTTCAGTGTTGTAAAAGACCTTCATTCCCCAGTTCTTCAAACACCACATTTAATTCCTTGCAAAATAACTCCCCTCATAACGTAGGTTAAATCCATACCACTGGCAAGTACACACTTTCAAGCATGACCACTAAAATGGCTGTTACAAAGTGAAGTTTGAAAACGTCAAAATATAAATTCCGCAGGCATCTGCATGCAGCAGAAAAATTTTCTGGAAGGTCTGTAGGGCATACTAGAGCTGCTGCCATCATATTGACCACAATATAAAAACTTCCCATCCACTTGGAATTTATCTGACCCCACCCAGTTCCAGAAGTTAAGCAGAAAACACCTAGCTACAACTGGTAACAATCAGAAGGAAGCTTTTGGTGGTTCTCTAGACAGGAAAGCTGTCTTATTAAAGTGAACAGCATTAGCTCATGGGAGAGATAAAAATTGAAATTGATGCCCATGTGAATAATTACCACTTTTCCCCTTGAACCCAGGTGGCAGGCATTCATCTGTCCCTCTCACTGTCGTGCACTGTTGTCAGACAGATCATTCCATGCTTTCACTTAACTGGAAATTCAGTGTGGGTGCCTGAACTGTGGTGGTGGTGCACATCAATAATACCACACCCAGAGGGTCTTAGGCATGAAAGAGGGAATCTTGGTTATGAAATTACCTTAACTTGGGAGGCCTAACCCTCAATAACAAGTCAGGGTGTGCCTGTGTGTAAGTGTGTCCATACTCCCAGCAAGAAACATTCTCTAGTTGGGAAAACTTGTGTCATCCACATTTGTTAGAAACAAGTCACCTGTGTTCTTTTGCACAATCCTTCACCAAATAAGCATGACTGTAGATCATTTGTTCATGGTCCAGATTGGCTACCTTGCAAGTTTTCTTCTCATTCTTAGCTTGGGCATTGTTACTGCTTCCTTCCTTACTCTCATCTGCCACAACTAGACCACCTACTCTCTGCCTCCTAAGAAGTTCCTAAACTTCTCTCCATCTTCACTTCTACTACCTTGGTCCAGGCCACCATCGTCTCTCCCCTGGATTAGAGCACTCGCTTCCTCACTACACTACCTTCATCCACTCTCCTGGTCTATGACTCATCAGACACACCAGCAGTTAGAAACATTTTTCTAAACTTGCAACTCATCATGTCAGTCCCACTCCCTTTAGTACCCCTTGCCTTTAGTCCTTTATACTTCCATGACCCATATCCTTAAAGTAAAATCTACAGAGCCCTTTGTGATCTGGCCCCTGCCAGCATGTGATTCTACAACACACACGCTGTCACTCTCTCTACCCTTAACAGGCTTCTTTCAGTTGCTCCTCAAAAATCGCCATATTCAGCTGAGCTCAGTGGCTCATGCCTATAATCCTAGCACTCTGGGAGGCTGAGGTGGGAGGATTGCTTGAGGTTAGGTATTCGAGACCAGCCTGAGCAGGAGGAAGACCCCATCTCTACTAAAAATAGAAAAAATAGCCAGGTGTGGTGGCCTGCACCTGTACTCCCAACTACTCAGGAGGCTGAGACAAGAGGATCACTTGAGCCCAGAAGTTTAAGGTTGCTGTGAGCTAGGATGGATGCCATTACACTTCAGCCTGGGAACAGAGTGAGACTTTCTCTCCAAAAAAAATTGCCATATTCTATTCTCTCCAGCCTTGGAGCCACTGCACATGCTGGATATTCTTGTCTGCTACTCATCACTTAGGAAGCTCCTATTCATTCTTCATGTTTCTTCCCAAATGACATTTTCACAGGAAAGCCTTCCCAGCCTTCTCAAGGTTAATTCATCCTGTTAAAGACTCCCACAGATCTCACCACACTTAAAAGGATTTATCAACTGCCTGCCTTTCTCACCATGAGAGGTTCAGCACAGAAGTTACGAACCTGGGCTCTGGGAGCTGCCTGCCTAGGTGTGGATCCTGGCTCTACTATTTATTTATAAGCTGTGAGACCTTGGGCAAGACACTTACCCTCTTTGTGCCTTGGTTTTATTACCTGTAAAATGGAGAAAATGATAGTATCTGCTCCGTAAATTTGTTATGAGAATTAAAATGGGTGGAAAGTGTTTAAAATAGAACTTTACATATAGTAAGCACACAAGGAACATTAGCTGGTGGTATTATTGATATTGTTGTTGTTGATGACAAGTGGAATATCTACCTTGTTCACCATTATAAATACAATGCCTAATATACAGATACTAACTGTGTGATCCCAATGCCATTTCAGCATATCTTATTCAGTATGGTTATAATGGGGTACAGAGATTAATTTTCTCTATGAAGCTACAAGAAATGGCAATCATCAATTAATGTTTACTAAATCCCCATACTCTGCCCTATGTAGATGAAAAGGATGCATCTAGAAAAGACACAGCACCTCATGCCTCTGTGGGAACTGTGATTACACAAGTCTTTCCTATCTCTTCACTGAGTGAAAGGGTTAATAGGAGTGTAATTTTAAATTATATAAACCTCATTCAATATTAATCAACTCAGAGGTGTTCCTTAATCCTCCCTTAGCTTCAGCAGGGAAGACAGTGGATCAAAGAGCTCATTTCACACAGATAGTGTTTCATGAAAGCAAAAGGTATCAAGTTTATCCCCTGGCAGGATGTAAGTGGGCTGAACTTGCCCCAACTGCTGCAGCAAGACTAGGAAGATTCAGGCAAAGATGGGAGGGTGTGTGGGCACAGGGGACCTGACCAATTAGCAAGAGTTCTGGAACTTCTGATGTTATATTGAATTGTTTTTTTTTTTTGTTTTGTTTTTGTTTTTTTTTTTGTTTGTTTGTTTTTGGAAATAAGAATAGTTTAAGCCTAAAGAGAGCCTGACATTTAAGGGGGCTCCTTTCTAAATATTTCTGTAAAGCAAAGATTCCTCTCCTTCAAAATGAATGGGAGAAAAAAACGATTGAATTTTAGTCCTTTAATGGTGTACCAGATTTACTGTTCACATGCCGAGCCTTCTACAAATTAAGCCTAGAGAATTAGTAGGTGTTACTCACATTTATAGGTAAGAAAGTAGATACAAATGATGAAGATAACATGATGTGATACCTATAGAGATGTCTTTAAAAGTTTCATTTGCTGCAAAAATACAGCATATCACTATGAAATCTGAATCTTTACAAATTCGACTTCCTTAAATCAGATATACCCACAGCATTAAAACATTTCACTTTAAAACATGATCAGCAGTTCCCACAAGGCTTTCACTGATCTGTCAGCAAGCCCTGTCATTTCTTTCTGTGCTACAGCTTCCCAAGTCACCATTCTGCATCTTTATGACTACGAGCTTCTGGCTTACCTTGGCAGTCCCTTTTGGGCAGCTCTTTGTAACCCTCCCTTCCACCTTCCCCACACAGTTCAGTCTTACTCACCTACTCAACCACCTATCAACTGATCTCCATTGCTTAGCCTAAACTCTTTTCCATGGTATCCAAGCCCTACGCAGTTTGCTTCCACTCCAACTAAGCCTCTCAGCCACTACTCCACTTATATATTCCCTCCACTCTGGACAGCTTCCCATTTCCCACATTCCCTGTTCAGTGCACTTCCCTGGGTTAGTTTGTACTGTTTCTCTCCCCATAATACCACCTCTCTCTGTAACAGAGGTTATCCAGTTATTGCTAATTTCATTCACATTTAGTTTTGGATTTGTCACTGGATTCTTTCAGGGCAAGATCATATCTTGAGATTTACTCATATTCTCATAATGCTAAGTAAAATTAAGCATCAAATATATAACTCACTAACTCATATTCTTCTGTAGAAGTACAAAGGGACCATGGTTATTTTTAAAATCATATTTTCCTCCTGGAACAGCAGAAACTAAAATAAGCAGAAATCCATATGGCCCACAAGACTCAAGGAAGCTTCCTAGAATATGGTTAGGTAAAAGCACTGAATTTGGATTTTTCCAGAAGAACAGAAAGAGCAGTGAGAAGAGGCACGTGGGAAGCTGAGGAAGGAGGCAGTGCCTAGGAAAAAGAATGCCAGCGAGAACAAGGGGTCTTAGTTGATGAGACTAAAAGGTCTTTCATGATTAGACTAATTAGGTATTACATTCCAGAATTTGGAATGTAATGGGCAGTCATTATAGATTCAAGGAAGGACTTTAAGAAGATTATTTCTAAACAGGTGAAAAATATATTGAGCATGAGAATCCTAAAGGCATACAATTCTTCAAAGAAGTTTCTAAAGCATTCAAGATGTTTAGCATGGACTCTCCACCCCAAAACACCTCATCATGCTCTCTTCCCAGCACACTATGGTACCAGAATTACTCTAATGCACATTGCCTCACCTTGCCATATCCCAAAGTGAAGATATAAGCAAATGACAAAGAACAAGACCCATTGGCTGGGGAGGTGGGGCCTTCCCATGACACATGGAAAGAATACAGAAAAAGTAGGTAGGAGAGGACCCTACAGCATTTCACAAACTGGCAGATGGCATCACAGTATTTATTCTCTTTAGAGAGGTAAAGATATTTCCCATTGAAAACACTGTTACCAAATGAGATAATGACAACAATAAAAAGAAGCCTAGAATTGTATTCGGTGACATGAAAAGTGATGACTGAACCCTGCCTTCTTCTCAGTGTGAAAGAAACCCACACTCCTGGGTCCCCCAAAGATAAACTTCCTGAATCCTCCCCTCCAAGTAGTCTCAAGAGTTTCTTCAAGGTCTGAGATTATATAAACTGTGATGTAGTTTAAAGTATCTATATTCAACACTCTCTTTTCCTTCCCCTCCAGACGGACTCTGCCATGTCTCCTCACAAACATTTCTGCCAAGATAGATTTAGAAGGCAGCTAAACCATACCATTCCATAGATTAGCACGTCGGAGACAAGGAAATCTTTGGTTTCAAATTGCATGAAAAAGCCTGGGTAAACAGGGCTTCATCTAGGACCAAATCCCTACCCCAGAGAAATCTACTTTTTAATCTCTATCTCTAACAGTTTCATCTGTGCCCACAGTGGTTTAATGAGCTGCTTTCAATTTCCCTTCCCAATTTTGAGTCAGTCCAAGGTCAGAAATAACCTCTGGATGACCATGTAAGGTCAGGAACACTTGGAAGGAGGCTGGCCTTTTAAGAGCCTCCTTATGCTCCCTCAGGCCTTTTCATATGAAGTCATCTGGTTGCTCCACACACAGTTCCTAAGGGCCTCACAATTCTGCTCAAATCTTTCAGCTATTTCTAATGGGGAGGGAGAGAAGAGAAGGAAACAGTAAAGAAAAGAGAAAAAGGACAAGAGAAAAGAGAGGAATTATTGATCAACAATTCTCAAGTTTACTGAGATAACCTGCATTTACATCTTTTAAATGGAACTTTGACTCACATTTTAGATTATTACATTAGTGTATTTCCCAATGATGCCCACTCTATGGATTGTTAATTCACTGTTGGATACAGTTATATTTAAATGTCCCAGAAATCCCCCTAAGAAAACAAAAACTGTAAGCCAAGAAATACCTGTGGGTCCCAAAGGACAGATGTTACAGACAGTGGAAAAAGTAGACAGACTGACCAAGATGGGCCATAGCTCTACAGAGAAGAACTGAAGGAGAAGAGACATAGAGCTTACATATAGTAAGCTTACATATAGCTCTACATATAGTAAGCTTACATATAGCTCTTTGAAGAAAACCTTTAGTTGCTTTATACAAAATTTATGCTGCTTGCTGAATGTGGGAAAGAAATACTAATGCCTTCATCTACTGGGATAAAAAAAAATCCACGTGAAACTCTTTCCAGAAAGGATCAATCCCAGTAGAAGACAAGAATTTCTAGGCTATGGTCCTGTGGAATTAGTTCCCAAATGGTGAATATACAAAACTCACTCTTATGTTATTCCCTGCTGCATAAATTCAGATGGGCTTTTGGCAAATGGCTTTCTGGACTCAAGAGTTAAATATAGGCCGGGCGTGGTGGCTCACGCCTGTAATCCTAGCACTCTGGGAGGCCGAGGCGGGCGAATCATTCTGAGCTCAGGAGTTCGAGACCAGCCTGAGCAAGAGCGAGACCCCGTCTCTACCAAAAATAGAAAGAAATTAATTGGACAGCTAAAAATATATATATAGAAAAAATTAGCCGGGCATGGTGGCGCATGCCTGTAGTCCCAGCTACTCGGGAGGCTGAGGCAGGAGGATCGCTTGAGCCCAGGAGTTTGAGGTTGCTGTGAGCTAGGCTGACGCCACGGCACTTGCCCCAGGCAAAAAGAGTGAGACTCTGTCTCAAAAAAAAAAAA